>QAXH01002465.1:304-26219 GCA_004335635.1 Chloromonas sp. AAM2 | reverse complement strand
AAGTGCTGGCAGGTTCAAGTCAAGCGCTGAGCTGTTTGTGCCGGATGCGCTGCAAGATGCAATCCTCGCGATCACAGCCATGCCTGGTGCTTCAGGCCCGGCTCCAGGCCCAGCCCAGGCCCAGCTCAGAGCGGTGCCCCAGGCCCAGCGACAGTCAGGCTGCCCAGAGGTTGCGAAGTGAGTGAGGGTAGAAACCAGCAGCGTCAACTCTGTCGTGACCAGGCAGCAACATGCTGACCACAATTGTCTCCAATGTGCTGTCCCCAGGCCCAGGTTGGACTTGGACATTTCAAGCAGGCAGCCATGGCTCACCACCTTGTGCAAGGGGGCTCTGAATGTCATGGCAGCGTAAGTGTTACCACACAGGCCATTGCGCAGCACACAGCCTATTGGTGCAGCGGCAAGCAGAGGATTCCACACACTTTCATCCTGAGTCCTTGGCTTTTCATGCTCTCAGGTGCACTTCAACTGCAGTTGGGTTTGTATCTGACACTGTCCGTCACCGCAGTGGAACCTTACGAGCCAGCGCGCTGTGCCGGGCATCTTCTGGTAACCAGGTAATGGAGGTGAGCCGGCACTGTGTTGAGATTCATCTGCTGGTTACGCGGGTCAAAGCATTCGGACCGAAATACCTGTAGAATCACTTCATCGTAGGATGCGGCTACACCAATGCAGTCGCTGGGCTGCCAGCATGACTGAGCGGCAGATGTCATGCAGATGACACAGGGTGATAGTTGTGATGTGTTCGGGCATGCGCAGTGGAGCATGATGCCAGGAACATACATCTGAGTTGAGTGCACTGAAACTTAATTAAGGGGTTTGACATGTACTGCAACAGACTGGACATGCTCAGGTTGTCTGTTGTGCCATGGAGGCAGCTGCCGTCTGACGGTTGGTACGTGTGGTGTGCGCAATGTGTATTGTGTGCCCGCAGAGTCAGCAGCGCCAGATGAGTCTGGCTCTGCTGAGGGCCTCAACAAGGCCATTGTGCGCGAGCAGCTGAACAAGCTCAACCACGAGGCGGACGAGCTGGCAGCTGAGATCAAGACCTTTGATGCCTTGCTGGGTGCCCCTGACAACGAGCGGTTCAAGATGCGCCAGATGCCAGATGCAAGCATTCGCATGGTGAAGCCAGGCACCGTGTCTGACTGAGAAAGGAGCTGAATTCAATGTGTCGCAATGGGCCACTAATCCGGGGCAGTACAGCTAGGTGTCAACGTGCCATCAGGCCTGAACGTGCCATCAGAACAGGCGTCCCAAGGTGGAAACCACTAGAATTGGTCGAGCTGGAAATTGTCAAGGTGACCTGATGCACCAAGCATTGGTAGCTTGTTGGTGCTTGTTCACGTCCATGTTCTTCTTTAATTACCATACATTTCAGCCATCCATGACTATGTGGCCTGTGTTCTTCATCAACTCTGCTCATCTGGCATCTTGAAGAGTGAGTTCATCTCGCTATGCTAGCTTGTCGGCCTTGTCGTCCTGCCCTGTTTCCTTGTAGAGGGCGATCAGCTGGCTGCGCACTTGTGCCACCTTGCTGTGTCCAGCCTGCAAAAACATTGCAATATCAACGGACGTTGCCCATCTTTTCAATCAGTGGGGTTTGTTTTTGCTTGGCATCGTTGGCAACACAGCACTAAGCCATGACATGCCCAACAGCCTGAATAAACATGTTCATGTGCCGATTGTGCTTTCAAACGTGTGACATTAGGTCAGTATGTGAGGTTCCACAAGCAACGCTTCTTGTTATTGTGAGCAGCCATAATAACAACCTCAACCTCATAGGTTGGATGAACACCCTGAAAAGCAAAAACGCCAACAACTGCAGTTAGTCTTTCATACTGGCAAACAATACATCTCTTATGCATTTCTCAAGCAATTGATTCATTTCATGCATTTCTCATACATCTCATGCGTTCTAACAGACTAGTATATAGTTGTGTTTCCGTGATCAGTGGTTCTTTGTGCCGTTCGTAGTTGTCCAGAGTTTCATACAAAGAAAAGATCATGCATCCCCTGACTGCAACCCCAGCCCTCACATCGAATGACTTTGACCGGATTGTGAGCGTTTGCTCCAACATGCCGACGGCGTTGGTGAGTTTGTCGGCCATGCTCAGCCGCCTAGCCATCAGTTGATGCAGCTCCGCGAGGTTGAACTGCGCGTCAAGAAATACAGCAGACACACAAGTGAGAGTGACCATCTTGAGGTGAAGATCAGAAGTATACTGGGTTGCCGGGTGAACTAGAGCACGCATCACACTCATGTGAGAACGTGAATTCGAAAGTGACTTGCAAAATGACAGACAGAAAAGATACGTTGCCAGATTGATTGGAGAAGCGCGACAAAACGACGCAGCCCGGCATGATTGACACGAAATGCGCAGCAAAAACATGACGTGCAGTACAGTCACCGTTGTGTTGGCCACCATTGCGTGTGCGGGCCCCAGGCACTTGCGCCTGATCTCAAGCGATTCGTTCAACAGGTCCTCTGCCTCGGTCAGCAGCTCAGCGGCACGCTCGCGATTGAATGTTTGCTGCTCGGATCCCGCCGGTTGCTTATCGGACTGATCGAGAAGCTGCTTCGCCAAGTCCTGCAGGCAAAGGTGGCGAAACCGACTGGTCCTAGTGTTCAATGCTCGCTCTGTACAGCAGACTTCAGTTTTGTGCATTTGCCATCAGTGTGCCTGCGGACCGTTAAACCCTGTCTCATGAACAACTTGTGCATGTGCTGATTTACGAGTTATTTATGGTCCAAGTGCAGGGCCCCTCCTGCTGTCCGGGTGGGGAAACGAGAGAAGCCGTGTTAACCAGAAGCTATGTTCAGGCGAAGGAGGTCACGTTTTTCCAAGAGCGAATGCGAGCTACTCAAGCTGACCTGTGTGGACAGCGCCTGCTGGTTCAGACTCATGGCGGTCTCGTAATGGATTCGTCCCAGGGTGGCTTCTCGCATCTTGCATGCATCGTTGTGCATGTCCAAAGCCTCCTGCAAGCACCAAGAACTTAGACTCGTCAAGGATCAACGAGCCTCACCAGGCACATCGTGAGTACTTGCATGCTGGTGAAGGCGTGAGCAACATACATGCCAGACCTTGCTCCTAGCATTGTCTGCCTCGTCCCTGCCTGCCGGACCGTTGACCTCAAGCCTTCAGTTGCCCCTTGCCTTCTCTTTGACGCTCTAACGTTTCAGCTTTCTTTCCTCCGTTTGTTGTGCAAGGTTGGTCAGGATGGTATTGCAGCCTTTTCCATGGCTTGCTAGCGTTCGTGGTTGATAATGTAATTGCTTATTCTGGCGAATGGTCTTCGTTTTGTTGACATTGCTGTTGCAGTCACACGCAGGTGCCCACCTGCGGCTTTCCTCCAGTGCGCAGGTTGTACCCCAATGAGCCCAGGCACAGGGCCCTGATTGGGTGGTCCTTGAGATCGAAGAACACCTCGGCCTCCTTGACGCCCCGCCGGCCCACCTCAATGCCCTCCGCAGTGAAGGCAGGGTCCTTGTAACCTACGTAGTCCAAGGTACCGGACAGCCTGCAAAAGGTAGCAACGAACGTGCCTGCCAATCAACTGCAGCTCTGTCGCAAGGATTACAAAAGCACAGCCAGAAAAACGCTGAGAGCGGAAATGTGTTCAAATGACATGCTATTCTCAAGCAAGAGAAAATGGTTGTGGATATGGATCAAAGAATACTTACTCGGCCAGTGTCATGATGTTTTCCAGCATCGCCTGACGGTTGGCCGCAGCACACAGGGGCGCCAGCAGCTCATGACCTCGGCGCATGTCCCCCATCGCCTCGTCCAGCACATTGTCCTCCCGCAGGATCAGCCCCTTGGCTCGCAGGGCCATGGCCAGGGCGATGGTCTGCTTTCCGGAGGGGGCCGCACTGGCCAACACTGCAATCGCCTCGTTGGCCTGCGGACGGAAGCGGGAAATGACAATCTGGCGATGCGACTCTTTGCAATAACTCTCTGCGGTGTGAAGGTTCAGTGAAGTGCGGACGTTTACCTTCTCCTTTAGAAGTTCACTTCTCTCGTGGGAAAGAAGCAATACTACTACTTGATAGGCCGTTTAGATGTACAGCCGTTCGGCAATAGAGCCTGTCACTGTAACATGCTGACGTCCCAAAGCAAGCGCATGCTCACGCAACCAACAACCGACAGGTTCAGGTCAGGCGGACGTTGGTGTCAGCGGTGCATCACAGTTGCACACTGCACAGGTTCACTGTTTACTATGCATACATAATTCAGAATCCTGGGCTACAGTTTTGCGCCCTGACGAGCCGGAGAGCGCTATACGACTTACACAGCACTTGATGAGCTGTACATGCGAGAAGCAGGCCACACCATGCTGGCGTTTCAAAGCAGCACACCGCAACTTGAAACAAACCACCTGCTTCGCGACTTATGAATCAGATCATTGTATGGGGCAGCGCACCTGTTCCAGGCATTTGCTTTTGCCGTACTCTGCCTCGCCACTGGGCACGTAGAAGAGCGCACCCACAGCACGGCAGATGCCAGAGGCAAGCCTGTCGTCTGCAGCACGGTGCAACGAAAGATAACGTCTTCTCAACCTTATTATAAACAGCGACGTGTTCATCAAAGCTTCCTTGCCGCTTGTTGCTAATGCCGCACACAGTGGCACAGCGATCTTTGGAGCACCGATTGTCATCACGACCACCATGTCAAACTCTGTGCATCAGGGCGGTCCCTGAGCTGCATTCTATTCACGATCACAAGTCTTGTGATGCAAGCCACTCCTCCCTACAGATGCAAGGAACGACAGCCCTGAAAAGTGCCTTCGTGCTGCGTTGTATTCACGAAGCGGCTCACCTTCCCAGGCCTCCGCCAGCCGCCTGCATGCCGCCTGCACTGCCCGCTGGTCGAACGCACTGACAGTCAGCTGCATGACCATCAACACCTCCATGACACCCTTGCGAACGGCCTGGTTGTCGCGCAGCTCGTCGGACGTGTCCAGCCAACGAAAGATCTGTGGTCGAAGCGAAGCGATGAGAGCAGTTTGGATTAGCAGTTGTGCGTTGGTTGTCAATCTCAATGTCATCTCCTCATAGCCGCAGGCAAAGCTGCATGCACTGTGCATCCCATCAATCGTCAGTAAGAAAACCTCGCCAGCGTGCGACTAGCGGTCCGAGTCCAGGTGCAGGCTTGAAGCAATTAAAGTCACTTCTAGGACACCGGCTGTTGAGCGCCGGGCGCAGCTGTTGCAGGTAAATAGAGAGTAGGTTGCAGGTAATGGACTACCAACGCCCTTCGATCGGTTGCTCAACGCCCTTCTCAAGCCTAACGACAGAAACTGAGCCTCACCATTTGCAGGTCATCTTTCGCCATGACGATGCCCTGGTAGGCAGTCTGCGGGATTTGCAGGTAGTTCTTGTACAACTGCTGCACGTGTTCGAAGACGTGCCTCGCGAAGTCGGAGCGCGCCTTGGGCCTGGCCTCGACTGCTGCGTTGATCTGATCGACCAGGTCAGGGTACTGCTCCTCGGGATCATCACAGGAAAGCATGGCCCTGTCAAATGACAGCACATCTACGTATTGTATAACGATATATCTGAACTCTACCAATATACTTCAACGCAGTTCGCAAAAAACTGCAGGACAATTGGAGCTGTTTTTTCAAGTCGCTGATTGAGCTAGCAAGATGCAAACTGAACCGCACGCCTGGCCAGAAAATAAGTAAAAGCAGAAGAGAGAGGATGGACATATTTGTGCTGGCCTTGGTATGGTTGAAACTAGCTGCGTTTGGCTGATGCCGCATGGCGCACCTGACCATGCCCTTGATCAGCGGTGTGACGGTGCGCAGCTTGGGCGTGGACTGCGTTAGGTGCTTCTTGTCCAGTTCCGTGAGATACTTCAGCGCGTCACTCACTCCCAACACCTGCGGAGGGAAACAAACTAGATACTGAGCTGGGCTTTGCTTGGAGTCTGAAGGTGTCCAGAAGGTGGCAGTCAATGCTGAGGATCGGCATAAGGATTGTGCAGGGAAGCACTTTCCATCATCTTCTGCTTCAGAATCTGTCACAAGACATGTTTATGGAGCTTACTTCCAGTGCTGAGTGTTTACCATCGCAACCGCACGTTTGCAACGCTATGTCTACAGCCCTGTCCTGACTTGTTAAGGATAGGACGCCTGCGTAGGAAAGCCAGCTGAGTGTTGCACAGGGAAGCATTTGATTCCAGTTTGCGGCTCTGTAAGGTATTTTTGACCAGCTCAAGCAGAAGAATGCTTGGGGGTCAAGGGTGTCAGATACAATGTTGTCTTGGTTTTCCATGGCAACAAGGTTTTCATGAAGCAAGCCGATTCGAGGATATCCACAGCCCTGACCTACTTTGAAAAAAAGAGATTATAGGGAAGGGAAAAGACAGGAAGGTGGAAGAACACAGGCTCAACTACATAAAGGACTGCCGTAGGCCGGGGATTCAAAGAAAAAACAGGCAAGGATCAAGAACAGGCAATGTTGGCAACAATACATACGTGCATATAGTCTACATTAGAAGAAATGCCCTGGGATATTTGCAGCCCTGATCCACCTTGAGGGCAAGAAGGGTGGAAAAAAATAAAAAGAAGGCAAGCAGACGGACGGATACAGGCCCAAACACACAAAGGCACAAGTCAGGCTGGCAAGCCGAATCCACTGAACAAAAACTCTGCCAAATAAAGAGGTTTCACTAACTACGGAATCATCAAACAGTCATTCAGTCCCCTCAGCCTACCTTTGTGATGGCCTTCTTGTCCAGATTGCCATCAAACGTGTCGCAGAGAATGAAAAACCTTGTAGCGGGACACTTTTCTGCAATGAACTTGGCGCCATCTTTTGGTTTCTGTTTCAGATCTTTGAAGACCTTCATAAGCAGGTCTCGCATGCCACCACCCTGCAGTTGAACCCATTCACGATGGAACAGTATGTCAGAAATGATGTCGAAATATGACACATGGGTAATGAAGCATCTTGTTGGGACTAGTGGTTGTTGTTACATGCTTCTTATGCGGCTGCACACAACCCGACTGGGATCTTGACCTCCCTGTTTGACTCAGGGTTAGTGAATCCAGGAGCAGGTACCACGAGTGCTCTGCGCCAGCTGACATTTTGATGTAGCGTTCTTGCAATGTATTGCCATTCAGTCAGTCAAGAATGTAAACGTACCCTTTCTGAGTCGCACGACATGTCGATCTTGTAGGACTTGGCTGCATCTAGGTCAAAGGCCCCACTGTAATCATCGTTGAACTCTCCGTTGTTGATCATGTCCGCCTGCATGCGATGCCAAAGAACAGAATAAACAATCAAGCAAGACAAGCCAATTCTCAAATTGAGATCAGGAGGCAATGGTTTTGAGGCCATTATACATGAATGGACAGTTTACCAGGGCGCCAAGTGACCTGCTTACCGCAACTCTGATCACCATAGGGTTGCAAGTCCAGTTTCTGGCCAGAGCCCTGGCTTCCTCTTCCTCCAGCTCTTGAGCTGTGGTGCAGCTGGTCTTGAGCAGGCTGGCTGCTTCCTCTTCAGTCAAGGGCTTGAGATTGAAGCGACTGACTGTGTGGGGGTGCAGCTGCTTGCTGCCTGGCCCTGCGAAGATGGAGTAGAGGTTGGTAAGAACAACAACAACAACAACAACAACAACAACAACAACAACAACATGCGGTGGAACCCCAGTCGGCCGTGTTGGCCTTGCTGGTGGGAGGCTGTATTGACGCCTGGGCGCATTTCAGGTGGTGTTTTGGAAGATACAGCTTGTTCTGCCACTGACTGCCAGGCTCCGGCATTATTATGACTTTTCGCTTTATGAGTCGTTTTGATTGACCTTGAAGTTTTTTGGTCCCTGAGTTGCGGGACACATCCCTTATTCGCATTGCGCGCATCGACACGGATGTAAAAAGACAACAACAACAACAACAACAACAACAACAACAACAACATGCAGCATGATGGTACACGTGCTTAGCGTGTGTTTGCGTTTGTGTAACTTTACTGCGACAAAGAGTTACATGTTTAGAAATTTGGGAATTGCCTGTCCAACCAACTTGGCAATTCAACCCTGACCAAGCTGACATGGCCCTACGTGCGAATTTGCAGTATTTTGCAGTACTTCAATGGCTCCCCTGAACTATAATATCAGTCAATCAACCAACCAACCAGCCAACCAATCAATCAACCAATCACGATGAGACTCACCCCAGGTTGCCAGAACGTTGTCTTTGGGGCGCGTACACAGCAATACGTTCAGGTGCTTTGCCTCCTCCAGCATTTCCTTGACTCGACAGATCAGATGATCTGTCAGCTCCTCGGACACCTGAAAATGCAAAGACTTCCAGCTTGTCATGCAAATTTATTATATCGTCTAGCGCGACAGCCTGCGTTTGACCTTCAGATGCCAAGTGATACCTTTTGATGCGAAGTGAAGCATGCGACCTATGGGGCTGCCGACCAACACCCGGGACGCTTTCTTCACGATTTGTACTCCTCTTTTCTGCGCCTTTTTGCTATGGCTTGCCTTCAGGTTTGTGCATAGATCTATACGCACAATGTGGGGCACGCCGCTCAATGGTCGATTACCTACTCAGCGCAGTCTTACCTCTTCCAAGTCATTCATGATCACAGCAGCCGGCCAGGGCGAATCCTCGGTGCTCATTGTCGCGATAACTCGCAGCTGGATCAGTACAGACGCCCATCGGTCCCCGGGTGGCTGCTTTGCGGGCTTCATGCCGTCTAGCAGTTTAGAATCGACATCGTCCTTCGTTTTGCATCCAGCCAACTGAACCACATACGCAGCCTTGACGGCCTTGCTTGTCAGCTGTTCGAGCACGGCAGCGCAGGCTGTGGTGTACTTGCCCTCCCCTGGCCATCCTGTGACAAGCACGATACGTTTCTCGGTAGCGTCTTTCGCCAGGAGAGAAACGCAGGAACGGTTGACGAACGGCTCACAAAGTTGCACGTCGCGGGCGCCGGCGCCACCGCGCTGGCGGTACTCAGTGACAAGCGTGCTGGCCTGCAATACACAGAAAACTCAAGCCGGTCGGCTGGACTGAGCAGAGAGCGAAGTCACGATCAATTATTGCGCTGAGCTCCACAAAGCCGAGCTCATGTGGTCACATGTCATGCGTTTGATCATTCACGGAACGGACAAAGCTGGGCTGTACAACATGCGTACATGTTTTGATGAGCACTTACCCGCATGTAAAGATCGTCCTCTTCTCCGGGAAATGACAGATTGACCTGCAATCGCGTGGCACGGACAGTGACTTTGAGATCCCAGACGGCAGTGTCCCTTGAACAGACAGAACGGTAATCGCGCAACTTGTGCGACGAATGTACGTAAGAGCGTAGTTGCTTGCATCGACGTGCGCTTCCACCAATTGGTAGCGCCTACTTTTGAACTCCAACGCGTTTCAAGTTTCGCGATTCAAAAATAATGTCTTAGATATAGCGCGGAAACTTCAAATTTGAACCTGACCTCCGTGATGCTGAGCGTTTCTGGGTCGTCCATGTCCTCCACGTACAGTTGCAGGGCACTCTTGTTGGAATCATCCTTAAAGAAGGCCTCCAGCTTTGCCTGTAGTTGAGCATTATGCACACATGGCAGGCCATTTTGGCGCCAGTTTGGCTGTTTCCCAGAGGTCATTGGTCAGTACAGAGCGTGTAACCAAGGCGCGGGCTAATCCAATCCCGTGGAAATCAATGTCCAACAGGCGTGCAAGGTCTGGGAATCAGAACGAAACTCCAGCAAAGACTCTCTACTGAGGGGTACAACATCAATGAGCAAGAGCAAACCTAAAAGGTGCTGGTACCGAATGCAGTTCAGTGAAGCAGATAATCAAGACGTTGATGAGCCAGACAAGTTCAAAGAATAACATCACTACCAAACGTAGAGAAGTGGATACCCAACAAGCCAACTCTCCAACCTCTGAGCTGGCTGTTGCCCTGTTCACCTTGCACGGCACTTCTGTCTCCGGCAGGTGGGCCGGGAAGCATTTCCAGAAGTGGTCCCATTTGATATGCTGGTGGGTCAAGAAGTAATCTTTCCACAGGCGCTGCATCACCCGGTTGCGGATCATGGTGTAGCTCTGGGTCCCTTCGCCAGCGGCCTTAGCAGCCATCACCTGCAGATGGAGAACGACTTTCCGTCACTCTAGTAACCCACGTGAGCAACGGTCCCAGGGGTTACAATTTACAAGCACGTAATGCATTGCATTATTTTTCAAAGGAGGCAACCTACTTAGGTAATGCAAACCCCATCAGGAAGCGACAATCCCATTGCTTAGAGCGACCCTCCCACCCAGGAGACATGGATTCATCGCCTCTTGATTGAAGCAACAGTCCAGGTTTTGGGGCTGTATTGTAAGCACGTTCCAAGCAAGAGAGATAATGCCTTGATGGTGTTGCAATTCACTTGGGTTTGTCAAGTCAGTTTTGCAAGCAATAGTCCCACTTTCAAGGCAACGTTGATGGTGTTTTTTTTTGCAATTTTTCGCTTGATTCAAACAGTCTCTCATGCTCTTGATCTGTAGCAACGGTCCCAGTCTGGACTTGCCTCTGTGAGCATGTGCATGATGATTTGCGTCTCCTGGCTGCCGGAGCCCTTGAGCGACTGGGCCACACGCAGCATGGCCTCCTTGTCGCCAGCCAAACCCTGTTGGCAGAGGCAGCAGACTGTGTGAGACGCGTGGCCAGGGAAGGGAGACAGCAAGAGAGAGGAAAAGGACGCAACCAAGCCAGGCACGTTAGAAGCATGAACAACATACACGCCTACGGCGGCACTTGTTAAGGCAGGGCGCTTCGAGCATAAAACATAGTTGGAGAGCAGCATTCCCTTGCGCTTCCTTTCGACCCCAATCTCATCAAAGGTGTGCCTGATGAACCTGCCCAGCCAAGCGTGCCCATGCACGTGCAGATGGTGTTGCCGGCCATGCTTGCAATTCCATACAGCAACAGTTCCTAGGCAGAGTTTAGGCAGTCTCTCACCTCGATGTCTGTCACGTTCTCCTTCTTCAGCGCATCCTCATACGTTCCCTTGAACTTTGCCGACTCCTCCTGGGCTGCTGAGACAATACCCAGAGCCTCCACTCCCACCGCCAGGCTCAAGTGGCTTGTAACCTTGGAGAGCTGAGCACACAAACGGTTCGGCAGAAAACAAGGCGAGTCAGGCATTCTTGGTATTAACCAAAACCAGGCGATCACATCCATGTCAAAGAAAGGCAAGTGTTCAAATCAAGGAGGCCTGCACTGTCAGCCCCTCAAGCTGGACATATGGAAAGCAACACTTAGGCAGACACACGCAGTAACAGAATGGGGTTGCTTGATGGGCAATCTCAAACAAGGAGCGGCTCCTATGCCAAGCAGTGGCTACCTGGCCTTCATGTCCTTGTTTCTTCAACTTAACCTCAACTTGGTAGAGGCCAATTAGATTTGGCTCAGTACTTGCCTGTGATGACTAACAGAGTCGGTTTCATGTGTTTTTGCTGCTGTCAGCCCGATGGGCAGGGACTTGTTCTTCTTCGATTGGCAGCTCAGCAAGTATTGGAAACTGTCTTTTGGGACTACGCAGCACTGCCATTGTGGACAGAGTGGCATGTCGCATGTGGCCGGCCCCTTACCTGTTGTTCAAACAGACGTAGCTTTGTCATGGTGCCCTCCCAGGTCAGCATCCGCAGGACCCACATCTTGTCCTTCAAAACATCCTGGATGAACTCTTCGATTTTACTAGCCACCTTGCGCAAATCCTGCAGAGTGAAGGGCAAACAGATCTGTTGACATCAGAGAAGCCGTCACAGGACATGGGACATGATGGGCACCGCCTTGGCCTGCCCTGAGCAGGAACAAAGCAGGCATGACAGGCAAACAGGAAACGGACAGGCCAACGTCAAAGGCTACATCTTTGCGGTTGAACACTAGAGAAGCATGATATGACCAGGTTCCTTCTTAATGATGCAATATCGACGTGATCTAACAATGGCTACCTGCTGGTACAGTTCAGGACGCTGAACTGGTGATGTAGCTCAGCTGTACTAAAAGGTTAGTTGAGGTGTGCTTAAGGTTATCTGCATGGTAGACAGGTACTAGTCATCATTTCTGCAACTTCTGATATGGTTGTCCGGGCTCAAGGAGTGAAATGTGCGAAAAGCAGTTACTGGTCTTCATACATTGAACATGACACAGTTCAGACATGTATGCTTGCACAAACATGCACACACAATGTTTTTTACACTGGGTAGCCTTACACGCATGCACACATAACCTGCACACATACCTCCAGAGCAGCTGTTGTGTTCTTGTTCTTTTTCACTTTTTTGAAGTCCTCGCTGACGAGCTTCATGGTCTTAATACATTGACTGGACAAAACTTTGACGGTTTTCACGTTTTTCATGTCGCTTGCGACCAGAGCACCAATCCGCAGGACTATGCCCAATACTTGGCCACCTGCAGACACAAGCTTCTGGGCAGTTACTTCCTTGGCAAGACATGATGAGTTGAGAGCATGATTGCAATGCGTGACCGCAGCAGAGCAATCGGGATTGAGAAACAAATTGTTACATATCAGACATAAGGTAGGCGATCTTGGCTGCGCAAGGACCTGCAGACACCGAATTGACTACCAGGAATCGAATGCAACTGGTCTCAGGCCCATGCATGGAGGCGTTTGTGAGCATTAGGACTAAGAAATTATTTGGTTTTGGAATCGTTAGCTCCCGCTGAGCATGTGGGAAGCTGTTAGATGCAATGTTCGTGCATGTGAACACTCGTATCCTGTGCCTTGTTGCCTGGGTTTGGGAGATTTCGAATCCTTGGACCAATCTTGCGTCGCATGGGCTGGCTGGCCGTCTCATCATGGTGATCGCTTGACGCAAGAGCTTTCTACAGAGGTATTGATACCCTTGTTTGTTGGCTATGCGTTTTGAGATGTGATCGTTCCATCCTTTAGCGCTAGATGTAAAACGACTCACACCTGTTCAGATTCCCAGGGTTCGAATGCCTGTACTGCTAGTGTGTCCAGTGTTAGTGTGCTCAACATGGCGAGCATGTAACCAACCGTTGTGTACCTGGAGGGGGTATGACGACGTTGGCAAGTGTAACGACCACGTCCTGAACTTCAGGAAAGAAGTCCCAGGCTTTCTTGAGCAAGTCTGTAGCAATCCCAAGCGGCCCGTCCGTTTCGGTTTGTTTTGTCCATACGGCCTGGACAAGATCAGAATGGCTGATATTTGGATGACTGGCGTGGTACTGACCTCTTGATGCCATGTATCAAATGTCTCGGGCAGCATGGCTAACGAGCAAGCAGGGTGGCTGTAGTGGGCAGGAGAAGATCAGCATAAGTGTTTGCCCGGGTTGAGCATTCCGTCAATCGTAGATGCATCAGGCACACCCAGAATGGGCAGTAGTTATGATGGCCGCGATAGTAGCGCAGCGCAAACAACCCAGCGTACCTGAAATTTAGCGCCTATCTCTTCGGCGTCCATTTCCTCCAATTGGTTGCCTACGGAGGCCTGGATCAGATCCTGAGCGCCATCCATGATGCCATGAATGATGACATCTGAGCCTGGTACGGCAGCTATGCCTGCGATGGCGAGCAATGCTTAACTCGGCCGGCCGTGTTCCTCACTCTAGACAGACGAGCAAACATGACGATATTGGGAAGCTGCATCAAGAAATGTCTGGCCTAACTGCCGCAGCCATCCCTTGCCTGCTTCAATGGCTCGCATCTTGACCTCCGCCTTTTTGACATTCGTCAAAGCATGTGAAACGATATCGCTTGGCTGTGACTTGGCATCCGCTGCTTTGCCTTGCACTGCGGGCCGATTTGGCTCAGGCTTCGCGGTCTCCTTGGCCGTGGAACTGCCGCAACCCATCTCTGTTGAATGCTGGCCTTGATGCCGCTCCGCGGTTGTCAATCAATGCGCTGCGCTGTTGCGACTTGCGCTGGAAAACTGCGGCCAGGGAAAACCTGCCTTCTCGCTGGCAGTAGCTTTGAAAGTTCGGCTACTTTGACAGTTCGGCTGCTCCTTGTTTCAGAGGCTAAAAATAGATCCCAGTGTATGCATTCGCACTTTACGCCCAACAAGACAGCTTTCCTTGGTACGGCACAGTTCGTCACTTGGTTTTTCTTTGGTACGGCACTTCTGGTCACCTACCACAGCTCAACTATATTGCTTTCCAGGTGCATTCGTAGCCTGGTTCGTTGTGGCCGGCAGACTGGTTTGGTGTGCTTGCATGCATGGTTCATGATGACGCCACATGATACCATGCCACACCACCAAAAAAGAAGTTTGCCAGTTCTGGAACAGTTTTGGGACTGGCACCGTGATGAGGCTGTCAGTTGTCTGTGGGACTAGTTTTTTTCCAGGAGTGTGTCCATACTAAGTTTTCATGGTGGTGAAAGTGTGCCCATTGTGGTGTTGGGTTAGTGTCATCTGCTACTGGGATGTGTTGCTGATGCTGGTATTGGTATGCGCTGGTGACTGCCAATAATGGGACAGGGACAGTGAGAAGTGGTTGTAGATTATCAGAGAATCACAACGTAATGTCACCAATTCCAGTGTAACACATTCTGCAGTTTTTCAGGCCCGTCCGTCCCAGTCTGTCTGCCTGTTTCTGACCTCTGGTTGTTAGCCTGGGGTCTGGAGGCATGGTAGTTGGGTCGGTTTCTTTGCCTGTTACATTGTCTCTGTGTTCCTCCTGAGGTTACCTGGTGACCGTGGTTGTAAGCATCTCTCTCTCCGGCTTCCCTAGGCTCCGGAGGTCATGCCATGCACATCACACTAACATTAACCATCAACCACTAACAGGCAGTGGAGTCACCAACAGATAGTGGAGTCAGACTCGTTCAGGGTTGACACTGCGACGACAAGCTTGCAGCTTCTGTGGTGCAGCTGCTTCTTTGCTGCACATACCTCATGCTATTGCTGGGGCCCTGTGCCTGGAAGTTGCTCGATCGCCACTTCGGCCTCCGATCAATCGCCGAGCCGACAAACCAAGTCAACGAGGGCTAAACATTTAACGAGGTATGTGAATACGATCACGGCCAGCGACTGCCTGCAGCCTTCACAGCAGTATTGGTGATTTGGCCATTTGTGCGACTGCACATTCCGATGCAGTGCTGCATTGCTTGGACTCCTGGGTTCCCTGGCTGTGCAGCTGGCCTTGGCCTGCATGCGCAAGGGTGATGCCAAGCAGCTGACAGGTCAAATAGGGTTTTGCCCCGTTGCTCACTGTTTGCAGGCACTGCCCCACTGAGCATGCAGCACGCCAGCATGAGGTGCACTGGCATAAGCACCACCAGGTATGACGGCTGGTGTGGGGTGGGAGGCAGCAGTCAGCATGGTGGGGTGCCAGCAAGATTTATGCGTTGCACTTCTCCGTGGCTGGTGTCCCATGCGCTGTTGATGTACATGGTGCTTTGCAGGGTCCTGGGGCAGGCCCACACTTGTCGGCTGATGCACCCAGCCAGCGGCATAGCATGCTTGCGCAGACCGTAAGTTGATTTGCTGCACTCTAGGGCCGTCAGTGCAGCTTGCTGAGCAGCTGTGAGGGATTCATAAGGCACAGCAGCGTGTGTTTGTGCTTCCTTGACCTGTGCTTGTGCCTATTGCATATAGGCACATGTACGGTGCCAGGTTACCTGGTCTCCCCCACAGAGGTGCGCTCAGCCTACCGCTGCCTGTGGCTTCAACCAGTGCTGGAAGAGCAGGGAGCCCACAAGCAGGTGAAGTTTGAGGAGGCCTGACTTTCCTTATGAGCATTTGCATGTTGCACATACTATTAGAAGCCCTTGTGTGAGTCTGTAATATCACTTGTGAACAGGTGTGCAATGGATTAGCAATGCTGCTGCCTATGTGCTTCAGGTGGTGATGATGCTGCCAGAGCAGCAGTGCAACAGCAACTCAACCAGCTGAATGCAGAGGCAGCTGCGCTGACCAAGGAAGTGAATACGGCACGGGCAGACTGGCTCAATCGACCGATGACAACAAGAGCGCCTACAAGACAGCCTATGATGACCTTAAGGAGGAGAAGAAGAACCTGGATGCCATGCGCAAGGAACTACAGGCGCAGCTGACAGGTGTGTATGCACAACAGCAGCTTCAAAATCCTCTTGCATATTCACTGGCGCATGGGCCTGCACGGCTTGTGACATGGACACACATTCACATTTCGTATTAGAATCAGCAGATGCATACTGCATAGGCTGCTGCGTGCGTGTGGGTGGGAGGCATGTTCATGCTGCTATGTATGGTAGAGTCCTCCTGATGTTGTAGCACCATGCATGTGAAGTGCAGTGTGCACACATTGTATGCAATCGTCTTGCAGAATCCATGAAGGCTGGTTTATATTGAACATGCACAATTTGTGACCAACATTTGCCCAGATACTGTGTAGAAATACTGTGTTCTGCCCTACTGCTGGGATTTGATTGCCAGTGGGTTGGTGTACCACTTACCTGTGAATTGTTGTGAGCAGCAGCAAATGCATGTTGCCACACACATTGCATGGCATCACACAACAGCTGTGCAGTAAGGTTCAGCTTGACTCTTGCACACATGCATGTGCTGCAAGTCTGCAGGCAGTGAGGGCGCACCTCGATGGTCCTGCATGCATGTGCATGCATGTCAGCTGCATGACCTTTTTGTTTTCAGTACCTCTCAGTACCTACCGTGTTGCGGACACTGGTGCAGGTGCTGCTGGTCGGCAGCGAGCTGATGAGGCAACGCGGCTGTGGTGGCAGCTCTTGCCACAAGCAGAGGTGAAGAACGTGGTGCTCAAGGTGCTTGCAGCGGAGGAGGGTGATGCAACCAGCATGCCAACGACGGCGCAGGCTGAAGAGGGGGCTGATGTGGTCAAGGTGCCAAGGGCGGTGCTGCAGGAGGTGTTGCGTGAGGTGGACGAGGTGCCAGCAGCGGCACAGATGGAGGGCGCTGGGGACAAGGCCGGGGTGCCAGCGGCAGCACCGACGGTGGAGGAGGGAGACAGGTGGAGGGCTTGAGTGTACAGGCTGAACTGCTCCAGCTGGCTGACCAGGAGGACGTCAACCAGGTAGAGGCCTGCAGTGTGGAGGCTCAGCTGCTCCAGCTGGCAGATGGCACAACATTCCCAGGCACCAAAGGCCCTGATGGCAAGCCGCTCAGCAAGCTGCTGCTACGCAAGTGCTACCACAGCATCGTGGACCAGTGCTTCAAGTTTGCTGAAACCAACACCAGGAATACGATAGTTATTGGAACCCCAGGTATGTCTGGGTGATCTACCTGGCTGGCTGCGATGGCTGAGGACTGAATAACACTCAGTGGTGCACTGGTGTGCATGCTGTTGCTGCTCATGGATGCTGACAGCTTAAGATGGCCATAGCACTCAGTGTGCGCTTTACCTGCAGAGTTCGCATGGTGCGGGGGCACATTATCACCACCCATACAAGTTGTTACACGTACTTTCAGGTGCTGGCAAGTCATTCAGCGCCTATGAGCTGGTGCGTCGCCTGAGGCTCGCCTGAGGCTCGCAGGCAAGGCTGTTGTGTGGCAGCAATGTGCAGCGCTTGAGGTGCTACTGCTGTGCCCAGACGGCACTGCATGGTCTGGCAACTTGCAAGACTTTCGTGACGAGCTGCGCTGACCAGACACGTGGTAAGCTTGCTTACTGTGTTGAGGTTGGAGCCCTGGATCTGTTGCAGCAGGTTGGTCACAGTGTACACCGCAACTCATGATGATAACTTCTCTGGTATGGCTTACTTGCAGGTATGTCTGTGATGGCATGGAGCCAGCTTCAGTCAACGCCATGACCGTGCTCATCACATCGCCCCGCATGGCAAACATCAATGTGAGTGCTTCTGGCACAGACAAAGGATGTGCTAGCACTTGAAGCGTATCCTGCCAATGCTCATCAATTGATTGCAATTCTCTGGTTCAGCAGAGTAGATGCTTGCCTGCATCAACCTGGTGCACCCATGTCTACATGTGCAGACACTGTCCCTGTGCTACTTTTGGCGATTACAAAAGGTAGAAAAGTTGCCCGCACCCCTTCCTATGTTGGCCAATGCTTCTGGGTGCGTGTGTGATGCGCTGCTCACAGGCCCTGCCTGTGCCAGACGGGCGCGGGCAGCAGGGCATGAGAAGGAGGAACACAGAGACAATGCAACAGGCAAAGAAACCGACCCAACTACCATGCCTACCATGCCTACCATGCCTACCAGACACCAAAATAACAGCGCTGACTGCAAAGGATTGAATGAGCAAACCATCTCGCCAGGAAGAGCTACAGGTGCTGGGGAATTGAACATCAGGGAGCGTGCAGGATGACATCCTCTGCCCATCTGCTGTTGGCGAAGTGTGCCAACAGATGATACCCTGTTGGTGAAGTGTGCGGGCTAGTATTCTCGTGTGGCCTCACTGTCAAGCTGATGTTAGGGCGTGTCGCTTTACAATACTCCAACATGCATGCAGATTTTCATCAAGCAGCAGCCTGGGCAGCTGTGGGTCGGTAATTGGAAGTGGAGGGAGCTGCTGCCAGCACGCCAGTACATCTGGCCTACTGTGAAGGTGGCGCAGCTCAAGGAGCGGGTAGACATTGTGGGCAAGCTGCCCCGCTACGCGCTGGAGCAAGCAACTGTTTCTGAGACCCTTGAAGCAGTCCAGCGAGCCATCAACACCTGTGACGGGGGGCTGTTCCGCAAAGCTGTGGGTGACATCACCACGGCACCACCAGCCAGCAACAAGCTTGTGCATGTGGTGGTGAGTCGGCCTCCTGCCTGCAGTTCTTGGTCAGCTATTGAGCTGAGCACACAGGACAGTCAGTGGCTGCTGCTACAGCTCGCAGCACAATTTGTAGTATAGGCACTTTCAAACTTCAACCCTAACCCCAACCCCTTCCTTGGGAGCAACAAGGCTGAAGGCAAGGGCCAAGGCCCAATGGTGCTAGGGCATTGCGTGTCCACCATGGCTAGCTGTTATTGCACTGCTGTGCCTGCCGTGTAATGTCTTGAGCTGGCTACGGCAGGGTGGTGGTCTACTGGTGCAGTCTTGATGATTGCTACCCATGCATATTGTTGACACCGCTGCATAGCGTATCCAGCACCCCTTAATGCACCTCCAACAACCCAGTCCCCATGACGCTTCTGTGCCTTTGGGTGTGCTTATGCAGGCCTCGGATGACTGCAAGTTCTTGGCCTTTGACTGGGCCTCCCCTTATGTGGAAGATGAGGTCACGGCCAGGCTATTGCAGCATGACTTGGATGGCATGGAGATGTTCGTGCGCGACTACAAGGGCGTGGAGAGTGCGGCGCAGCTGCGTGGCGCGCAATTCCAGGGGCTGGGTGGCGCCTGGGTTTCTGCTGGTGGGGAGCTGTCCAGTCGCAGCCTGGACGACCAGTTGGAGAAGCCCTTGTGCCTGCCGAGGCAGAAGCTGCTTGACGTCAGGGAGCTGCCCAAGCAGCTGCAGCCAGAGCACTACTACAGGTTTGCAAAAGTCACCGAGCCTGCTGTGGACGCCATCTCAGTGCTCAGGTAGGTTGGGCAGCCTGTAAGGAGGTGCGCAGATAGATGTTCTGCCGAGTTGCAGCTGGGCCTTCGCTTGCTGCTGTGCCTTGTAGTTACTTATTGCAGAGATTGTGAACACGCGCTCAATTATAATCATTGCATATGCAGTGGCTTGGCTACAAATCAAAGCAGGCAGTGTGTGTGGCGGGTCGGCTATTGAGTTACAGGTGACGGAATGAAGGGAAGCCACTTGAGCACAAGGACTGCAGGCTATGTGACAGCTGCACTAAAGCAGTTGGTGTGTCCTTGGTGCCTGCAGCCCTGAAAAAGAAGGTGCATCAATGGAGGTGATTTTGTGGCAACTCACCGTGCGCAGCACGTACCCTGTGGCCGCAATAGCACTACGCAAGTTGCTCCTGCTGCTGGAGAAGATGCGGCCCAAGGTTGTGATTCGAGGCATGTATTTTGCAGTGCCTGCTGATGTGTATGATCAGTGGAGGAGTCGTCAAGTGGAGAAGAAGGACGAGCGCATTGACCCCACATCAGAGGCTGCACGCATGGTGCTCAGGCAGGCGCAGCAGCAGCAGCCACGCAGAAGAGGCAGGCCATCCAAGCAATTGATGGAGGAGGCCGTGCTGCGGGATGCTGTAGCAGCACTGGGTAATATCAAGCAGTTTGCGGTTCAGATCCCTGCCAGAGGGGTCAGCAAGCGCTGGCTGGAGACAGCTTGAGAATTGTTGGACAACCAAGCTGCATGCTATCAGCTGATTGTGCATGTTGAACTACCTTGATCAGCTCGTTTTGAACCTGCCATCTGCGCCTGCTGAGAATTCGGTATGAATGTGCCAGTGCGGCACTGACCACCTGTGGTAGTAGTTAATGATGACATGATGCGTGCGCAAGCGGCTGTGAGCATGGCAAGTGCATGGCCTCTTGACTTGCGCAAGAGAACCTGGGGTGGACAACTGAAAATGGACTTCAATAAACTTTGTCTAGATGCATAATTGTGTCAATAATGAAACAACCATCATGCATATAGGAGTAGTAGTACGTACCAGGTCTGTTGCTGATTGCTAACAGGATGTTTGCCAGTTCTGGGACAATTCTGGGACTATTGGGAAAGCTGTTCGGACTCCCAGAGAGATTTGCCATCTACAGTGAAGTGCTCAAGGGTGAACTGGCGCATAGCCCATCAGCCACTCCACCCATGATGCATTTACTGGCACACTTCTTTTGTCTGCTCACATGAATGACAAAAGCAGGAACTGGTAGATGCTGCGAGGCACGTCACAACCCACACACTGTCTAGAAATAGTTGGCCGTGGCACGCCACAAAGCAAGTGCAAGGCTTTCACACTGTTCAGCATTGTCTTGGCAGTCGTTTGTAAACTGTGTTTGTGCCCCCTACGTAACCCATTCATCTGCAGAACAGCCAACAAGAAACAAAACAACGGTAAAACACAGGTTGAAACAAGTACAAGTGCGCAAGTGCCCTGAGCGTCTGCTCATTGCACAAATGGCCTTCCCAGAACCACACGAACGGATGTCAGAACGCACGGCTTTGTTGACACGGACAACGTCGATACTGAACATTGGGCTCCTGACTATTGACATCATTTGCCCTTGATGAGTGCACATGCCACCTTATCCAGCGTGGCGGTTGCCTGTTGTCTGAGTAGCCGTGCAATTAGAACTGCATGCAACCACGCAAACCGGTTGCCAAACTGGCGAACCTTTCTCAGCATTCAAGACCGAAGCATTCAGAGGCATGAGCGCAGAGAACCAGCCCCAGCGTTGGCTTGGGCTGCTAACATGAGCCAGGACAAAGAGGCAGGAAAGGTGGCGACTAGCCACTGCAGAGCATGGCTACCGCGAGCAAAAGAACACCACCTCAGCAACCGTATTGTAGCACAACAGATCAAAACAGTAAGCGTACCAACGACCAGAGCTAAGCAAAGGCAAAGCATAGTCAGAGCGATGATCCAAACAGGGCAGCACCCAATTGCAGGCATGCAGCGACCGAAACGAAGCAAGGCAATAGTGCCACAGCACCTTGAACAATACGTTCAGGACTCAAAAAACCGGTTGCAGGAATTCAAAGATGGGCGCACACTTGTGCTAGTCAGGCGACATTTGTGGTTCTTGGTTGACCCACATGGCACCAGCACATCCGTTTGTGCCTGAAATGACAAGGGGCAACTGCTAAAAGCAGTTAGCTGACAAACAAGATCGCATGCTAGCAACGGATGATCAGAATTGTTGCTGACATGTGTGGTCGGAATTCGGCTTGAGCAGGGCTGCACAAACTGCCAAAATGCACTCATTACGGCCAAGAAACTGGGCTTAGCAAGCAAGAATGAAAGGGTCGCATGCAGTTTGTACGGCTAGGGCTTTCAGAAGGCTGCTAAGTGCACGCCAACAACAAACCGTCGCCAGATTGTCCATGTGTCCATGCTTCCATGTGCAAACTTGTGCAAACACGGCGCTTGGCTGAATACCACCCTCCACCCTCTCTCCTGACAGATACCATTCTTGGGCTCGCCAGAATGTCAAGTTGCTAAGCAACGGAGTGCAGCAGCAGCAGCCACAAGACGTCCCTTGGGTGCAGCTAGTACTTCCGTGTGAGCAAGTTCAAATGATCAGCGCGTCAAGCAGGCAGGTCATAGCCTGGCTGTCATCCAAGGCGAAATGGCCCAATGCATGGCCAACGCCAGAGCTGAACAAGCAGCTGCAGGTTCCAAACAGTCACCTGTTATACGTAAAGCTGAGCAGACCGCGTAGGCTATGTCAAGCGCTGCAGAACCAAGCAGCACGGCCTGGCATGCACAGACACATAATCGTAATCAAAAGAAGCAGTGTTGCACACCTGAAATGGCGGTAAAGAAGACGAGCCGCGGGGATTCCAAGAAATTGTAGTAGTTTGTACGTAGGCCGGGCACTAGGACTGAAGGATAAAACCGCTGGCCTTTGATCAACCGCTGCAGTCATAGTCTAGTCCCTCAAGCTGCCCACAAGTGGGCAGGTTCACCACACCTGCAGGCACTTGCACCCTACCCCTTAGTGGCCCCGGAGGAAACCGTCAGAAACCGTTGAGAACGGGCATGCGCTTCAACAGTCAGCTGAGTACCAATCGAGGCAGCCTGCGCTTCGCTGTGCCTGTAGCATGCATGCCTGGTCCGGTGCAGGGACATGCATGCTGTGCACTTGTTGGTAGCAGTGTAGCATGTGTCAGCCATGTCAGTATAGTCAGTATGCCTATCCGGTCGCCGCAAAAGTGATCAACACGTGCGTGTGCCTTGTGCATGCGGTGAGCTGGATAGCGTCATGAAACACAACCAGCGTCTGGTGTGAATTCAGCATGCGCCTTGACAGCTAGAGTGTGACCTGCGCCATGGGATGGGCTGCTAGGGAGTGTCGATAGTTGCTTCGACACTCAAGCCACTGCGTGGCCAAGCATTTAGATGGCAATCTTGTGAGCCCAGTGTGTGGTGTACTTGAGGCGACTGCGGACAGCCACTAGCCTGTGGCCTGACTTGCTGGTGCCGGCGCTGCTGGTGCAGCTGCTGCCGCACACACTGCTGCTGCAGCTGCTGTCCAGGCTGTCATGAGGTGTGCTGCCATCGCCCTGCAAGGCAGACAAAGCAGGCAAATCCCATGCCATGTGATGCATGCTGCGCAAGTTAGCAAGGCTCAAACTCAGACTAACGCACGCAGCACAGGTGGTGAGCGGCTGTGGTGTGTGACGCGACCCAGTTAGACCAACAAGGGTTCATGTCACTCAGACTGCGTCGCTAAGCAACGCAAGTGACCCAGGCCTCCTACACACCCAGGCCTCAAATAATCAAGTCAGGCTGATGCACGCAGCAAGGCAAGTTAGCATGAAACATTGCATGGCATGTTGCATAACATGCAAAATGCCTACCTCATGGCTGGGCTGTGGCGCCGAGGCTGTCTGAAGCTTGGCACTAGCTGCCTGCAGCAGCAACTGACGATCCTGCTCGGCACGTGGTCTCCCTGCCTCCAACGCCTGCTGCGTCTGCTCAATGTCGCTGAGCAGGGCCATCAGAAAGGTCTGAAGCTGACGAAGCCACTGGCGAGAAGCCTCAGCTGCAAGCATGCATGCAAGCCCGGGATTTAGCACAAGGAGACACCAACCTGTGCCAGCAGCTTGCGCCAACAAAGCTTACAGGCATAAACAGGTAGCAGCTTGCACGACTGACGAGACTGGAGCCCATGCCTTGGTTGCTACTACCGTTCCGCACACACCTTCAGGGCCGTCCGCTGCTCCCAGCACGTCATCCACAGTTATAACTTGTGTATGCGCTTCAGTTAAAGCCACGGTGAGCACCCGGTCAGACACGGCACCTGCAACGCCCAAGCGGCAAAGAATATATTGAAAATCGGGCGCAAACCCGCGCATGGTGGACTGATAACCCTGCTGGACATAATGAAACGAGGTACAACGCAGATGCTGTGCTGTGCAGCAAGGCAGCTCCGCAGAAACTGCTGTGTATGCGCGCCGAAACCTCCGGGGTTTGCCGCACCTGCTCTCAAGGCCTTCGAGGCATGCGCCAGGCGCTCAAACAGATGAGCATCACATCGCTCACTGGCGCAGGTCAGGTGGGAGTAAACGACGGTGCTGGGGCCTGCAGGATATTCAAGTTGTGTGCCCGTTCTCGCCGACGGCAATTCCAAGAGCATGCATCATTCAATTGCACAGCTGTACAACTGTCAAGCGATATGAATGCTTACGTTGCCTAGTGGCTTCACGGGCAATAAGAAAAGATGCCAAGCCAATGCATTTGCGCGCCCAGCACACGCGGCCCCCTCCTACCTGCGAGCGACACACTGCTCGAGGCCAGGCCAGGAAGCTGAGGAGCGGACCATTCATCATGCTCTGGCTCCCGCAGGGAGAACGGGTGTGGGCGCCGCTGGCGAAGGCCTGTCCCGGAGAAAGGAAGCCCATACCCGATGGGCTGCAGTAGAGAGGTCACGCTCATGGCGCCTTGCTGAAATCCTTTGATGTCGGTCTCTCAAGACAAACTTGCTGAATCAAAACTGCTGCTCAAAATTGAGATCCGCTTGAGGGCGCTGCCGTAAGGTATCACAACAATTGAGGCAGCTCCCCACTTGTCGTGAAGCACCGGCTTGGAACCAGTGCAATCCGTCGCGGCTCAGCTTAGCTCAGCTAGGCTTGCGCCCCTGGCGCACATGGGATGACAAAGCAGTTAGGGTTCTGGTTGGTCGTAAACCTGGACGAAGGTGATCCATTCACATCCCATGCGGCATTCCTGTACACTTCATTCTTTCATGTGACCTTCAAACCGGCTTGTCCTGATTTACAGCCTCAACATTTGTATTGAGTGGGGGTTGCCTGACACTAGGCCCTGATGAGTGTGCCAACCAAGGCCAAAGCTGACTGGGCCCCTGCCTACGTTCCATGGGCTTGTCTGGCATTCATGACTGGAATGTTGGCCCTGGTGTACCAACGCATCACCTACACTCCCACACCTTTGCCGGCCACTGCCCATCTGCGCCAGTTTTCAGAAGGCCGTGCAAGTGCACATGTCAACTACCTGGCAGGAAGCATTGGGGACAGGCAGGTGGGTTTTGCCAACGCCCACGGGCTAGTCCAAGACAAATGAAGACAGATGGCGTCCCACGACAACTGCATTGTTGCCCAGTGATTGTGTTATCCTGATCTTTATCTGATCTTTATCAGCATGTTATAATATCACATGAGGGGAGGGTCTCCAGCCCGTCCAACCTACAAGTGAAGGGGATTGCGACAGTAATGGTGGTGGCCACCCCTCGAGGTGCTATCCTGACCGCAAACCTCGGTTTGTTAGGATGGTTGGCATATCACAAGCCAGCTCTGGCCAGCAGGCATTTACACGCCAGGTGCACAGGTTCAGCTATAAGTTGTATGAAATTCAGGAGGATACACCGGGCTCTGTCAGATATGTACTGGCTTGCACCTGGTATCGCCACAACACTAGCACAAGCTTGCCTCTGTTCTGCCAATCTTGTCTGCTCCATCCCCCCCCGCCCCATTTTGTAACCGCCAACCGTCAGGTGTCCATGCCTGGGCTGAAATTGGCAGCCAACTACATGATGGAGCAGTTGCAGGCGTTGAAGGCCATGGCATCCCAAAGGCATGATGTGACAGTGGAGGTGAGAGGCTGTCATTCACAACGATTACTACGTTGATGATGGAGTCGACGTAAAGCAATGGCTGCCAAATAAAGGCGTGTTGTAATTAGAACGATGCAAAATGCAGTGGAGCTGATTATGAGCAAGAGCTGCCAGGGTCACATGCACTTCATGTGCTGTCAATAGGCGTGTTTCTTGTACCATCTTTCTCGTTGAGCAATAGTGAGCATAGCTGCCAGTGCTGTCTCGGTGCCGATGGGGTGAAGTAGGAGCCACAGGGTCCATGTGAGTACGAGCTGCC
>QAXH01002463.1:0-13378 GCA_004335635.1 Chloromonas sp. AAM2 | reverse complement strand
CGGTGCCCATCCCGTTCCGTGTCCTCTGACGGCTTCCCTGGTGTAAATACATATATATATTTATGTATATATATAAAGGGAGAACATACAAGTACAGATCAAAGTGCGGGGAGGAGACAAAGTTCAACAGAAGGCCCAAGACAGCAGGAGGTGCCGGCAGGCGGGAACAAGAGATGGAACAAAAGACAGGATGGGGAAGCGCTGGCGAGGTCGAATTAAGGACCTGGGAGCCACTGCTAGCTGGCTTCACACTGTCTATGCTATTGACTGTGACTATACAGCCCATGCTGACCCCAGTTGGGTTGTGCTCCCACAGTCCGTGCCCCCCACATTCAGACACAGTCCGTGCCCTGCACCTTGAGTTGTGCGTGCTTTGCGACACTTCAGATCATTCATCACATCTTAAGTTTTCTTTAAGCTGAAGAGATGAACTGCAACAGGTGCATACAGACTCTTATCATGGCTCTTGTTTCCGGTCCCTTGTTTCAGGCGTTGGCGCCTTATGCGCCTTGCCCCTGCCTGTCAGCTGTCAGTTGTCCAACCACCGCGGTGAAGTTCTTTTTTCCCGAGGTTTAACTTTCTGTTCCTCAGGGCTGTTCAGGATGGCATCCAACCTTGCCTTTTGCATGGCTAGCTAGTGGTCGTGCTCGATGCATATGCCTCCCCTTCCCCTCCCCTGCGTAACTGTAGGGTTGAGTATACCGCACATGGCAAAGCTGAGGCACGCTAGCCACAACGTCTCTCTCTCTAACAGTCTCTCCTCTCTGTGTGTGCCCCCCTCTCTCTCATGCAGATTGTTGAACAGAGTCAATGCAGGGTCGGGCAAGATTGCAGACATGACACGGTTCTGTTGCTGGCACGAATCGTGCTTACCAAGCTCCTGTACTAAATGAACTGGCAGTTACCTGAGCTATAGGGGAGCCCATACGCTGAAGTGCTGGCCAGCTGTGCACCAGACAAGGATGGATACCGTCCTGGCATATCCTGAGCATGAAAAGCCAGGATAGAAGACGACCGAAGAACAAAAGAGCAAGAAGTTTGCCAGTTCTGGGAAAATTCTGTGTGAGTCCCAGTTCTGATGCGTTTGCATGAGCGTATTGGGGTCATGTCTGCGGTACTGACAGGACACGGTGGTAGCCAATCAAGACGCGGGCAAGCAAGGAACAAAAAGAGGCGGCAACAGCCATCAGCTTGTTTTAAAACGCACGTAGAGGGCCTTTCTGCGTGCTTTGCGCTGTGGAGATCTGCTTGTTCCACGTTGCAGCATGAACATGCGCACCGTATGCTTGTTCTGCGCCCCTACATAATGCCAGGCCGCCCATGCGTGCTTGCATGTACCTCGTCGGGGAGAGACCCCCCCTCTCCCCTCAAGTATGCACAGTCGCATGCCCTGTCCTCGCTTCACTGCACTCTGACAGCCTTCGAGCAAGGTAATTGCAAGGAAACCCTCCAGTGTGCAGAACCCCTAGACCTACTCGTGCCTTGTCAGAGTAAACCAACGTGAAGTGACAATCAGTCAGACTTCATCAGGAGTTGAAGAAGGGGCAATGCTCGCTGCTTGCAAATTCTGCTCGTCAGGGTTCGCATGCTCATCTGCCTTCATGGGCACATGCATGGTAGATCACATGCGTGCATCTTCCTCTCACGCATGGATGACTGCCTGGGAGGAATGTCTCTCTGTGTGATACTTGGACTGCGTGGGGTACATTGTTAGGCCCTGTCGTTGTCGCCAGTCAGTCGCATGCCCTTAGCCAACCGTTCAAGCACCTGCACATACAGACACACACACAAACACGGTAGGATACGCACACACAATAGCATACACACACACAGTAGGATATGCACACACAGCTGGGAACTGAGTTGCTGCCCACAAAATAATAGCCACGTTAGATTCTTGTCACCCAGTGGGTCGCCCAGTAGATCACACACGTTTGACACAAAGTGGGGAATGAGATGGACAGTCCACCCATGTCTGATGCTGTCATGCAGAGCTTGGCACGTCGACAGACCAGTAGATTGGTGTTCGTGTTCAGCGCCCCCTGCTGCCTTGTATTGTAACTTATGTCTCCACCCAAGTTCTTTCCAAGTGCGGGCTTGGGTCCGGCTCACCAGTGTGATGAGCTTCTTTAGCTTGGCCGTGTCCTGCCCCCCCACCAGCGGCCCCAGGGACACCGCGGACTCCTTGGCATTGCGGGCTAGGCAGCTGCGCAGAAGCTGGGTGCAGGCAGCCTGCATACACGCACATGGGCACATGAGGGTGGGTTCTAGGCATGCACGCCAACACATCATCATCAGTTTTATGGTCAAGTCATCAGTTTTATGGTTAAGTCAGGGTGTAGGCCTGCATACGAACTGCATGGCTCGTGGTCTGAACAGGAACAATGCTTATCTGTGCATAGACTGATTACTACGGCTGTTGCTGTTGCAGCTGGCAGTCGCCATTGGCATACTGGAGCTTTTACGCCTTGCATGGCGACCCTTTGCATAAGCTGCACACGCGCGTCCTATCGTGGCCTGCACACCCACGCCCATGCCCTTTACTTAATGCTCAGGATGCAGTGGTGAGCAGAAGGGTACCAGCAGTTATCCTTCTCGTCCTTTTCCCGCTGAGAAATCCCACCCAAAGCCTAAGGCAATGTAAACAACAACATGAACCCCGGTCGCCCACCCCCACTGTCTCCTCCCACCTCACTTCCACGGCCCCTTGAACCCTCAACCCTACACCCTACTCCCTCCCCCCAAACCCTGACCCCACAGTGACAACCCCACAACCACAGCGACCACCCACCCCCGAACCACTCACCTCCACAGTCTCCTCCCATCCCACTTCCCCCACCCCCTCCTCCAGTTCCACCACTTCAGTGCACAGGGCGGCCCGCAGCATTGAGCCCTCTTCGGGGGACAGGCCGTACTTCACGCTGCACAGGAACATGCATGGAGAGAGCAAGCTTCAGGAGGCGTACTGAATGAGCAGGGGCAGCCGAAGGAACACCGCACCAATCTAACCGTCAGAAGAACACCAAACATTGATAGAGGGGGCATGAGTTATCCTACTGGTTGCAGCCCACCGACTGGGAATGTGAACAAACGCTCCACATGTGACAACAGAGCCATCAAGACATGAAATGTCTGAAGGTACCAAGGTGCTTGATTAGGGCATAAGTGACAGCTCAGCTGCATCACATGGTGGGGGTAAAGGTCTACCTGGGCCGACACAGCATTCCATTGGCTGACAGTGATGGATGCAGCAAACGGGCAGTGTCAGGTATGTCATCAATAGTCCTGAAGATCAGGTGCGGGGTAGCACTGCGGTGATGATAATCATCTTGGCAGGTGCTGGTAAACTTTTAAAACCTATGCAATTCATGGACGAGAAGTGTTCGTTGGGTCGTTGGCCGTTTCTAAGCTGTTTCTTATCCATGTGACCCACGTGGTGAGCAGCACCAGCAGCTGCAGCACGGCCGCCAGCTTCATGGCCGTCCCGCGCAAGCGGGCCTGCACCCATCACCCAGACGACATGCACAGAAGTGTGTCTGTGTTCAGGCCCTCATCACGCCTTTCTGCGTGTTTTGCTGTGCTTCATCTCTTGCATGCCTGTGCCTGCGTTTGCGCCCGGTGCATTGGGGCTCCCTGCGGTGATCTTCTTGCTCTGTTTACACCAGGAGAGCCTCCAAATGAATGTAAATGTGCACCTCCCTGACCTATCCTGAGCCAACATGCGGAAAGACTGGCAAACACAAGCTAGAAGGCAGGGAAAACCTAGCGTTCTATAGGTTTGTACAGGTCAATGGTCAGGATTGTGCCATTTAGAATGCATTGTAGTACAACTCCTTCACATATCTTGAACGCTTTGGCACGCTTGGTTTCACAACAGATGCCTTCCCTGCCCTGCCCACCTGCGCCCCTTCCATCTCCTCCCCTGCTGTAATGAGAGCTGCATAGGTGTCCTCCAGTAGCACATCCAGCTGGCACAGGGGGGCTGGGTTCTTGTCCTGTGCGGACAACCAGGCACCTTCAGTGTATGATTCAACAGACATACACACATAAGTCTCGAGGCCCAAATTCAAATGTTTACATCAGGGGCGAATCGCACATTCAGCATGTGTATGGAAGCCATCACAGGACATTTTAAAAGCCATAACAGGACGCAGGACGGGATGAGCACTGCCCTGCCCTAACGCGAGGAAGGAAGGAAGGCTGACGGACATACACAGGATGGCAGAGACGAGCGAGGCAGGCCAGCACATGTGCGATCTTTGTCCAAGCAAACTGTCTAGCGTGATAACGATGCCAAGCATGTCAAAGGGGTCTCAGGCCCGCTGCATCAAGCTCTTGCGCAAGCCATGACCGTGACGACGGGCTCCGCCTGATCCACACTGAGCTGGAAGAAGAAAAACAGTCAAGGCCTGCAAACCAGCCCTGACCACGCTAGTAGCACCAAGCATGTGATTTCGCACCTTGAAAAATTCTATTGAATGTACATGCACATAGGAGCAGTGCAAGCAGGTTGGTGGAAATTGCCCTGAAGCGAATTGATTGTCAGCAAGCTCTTGCGCAAAGCCATAAACATAATGCTGACAGTATCATTGCATACCTTGAACCGCATGAGCAGTCTCTTCTCAATCGCCCTGAGCGCTGAGGCCCGCTGCTCCAGCGCGCCCCGCAGCTCCCTCACACGCACCCGACACGCCCAGTGGTGGTCAACAACCTGGAAAACATATGAGAGGAAACTGCAGTGAGTAACTCCAATGATTTAGTCTGTAACATTAACCTGGAAGCACATGGGAGCGCAAGGAAGACAATGGAAGCACATGCACTGAACACGCCCAGTGAAGGTCAACAACTTATGAAGAACAGAACATGCAGGCACATGGAGGCACAAGAAAGCACATGGAGGCACATGCAAGCACATGCAAGCACATGGAGGCACATGCGAGCACATGCAAGCGCATGCAAGCACATGGAGGCACAAGAAAGCACATGGAGGCACAAGAAAGCACATGGAGGCACAAGAAAGCACACGGAGGCACAAGAAAGCACATGGAGGCACAAGAAAGCACATGGAGGCACATGCAAGCGCATGCAAGCACATGGAGGCACAAGAAAGCACATGGAGGCACAAGAAAGCAGATGGGGGCACAAGAAAGCACATGGAGGCACAAGAAAGCACATGGAGGCACAAGAAAGCACATGGAGGCACATGCAAGCGCATGCAGGCACATGAAGGCACAAGAAAGCACATGGAGGCATAAGAAAGCACATGGAGTCACATGCAAGCGCATGCAAGCACATGGAGGCACAAGAAAGCACATGGAGGCACATGCAAGCACATGCAAGCACATGGAGGCACATGCAAGCACATGCAAGCACATGCAAGCACATAGAGGCACATGGAAGTACTTGACAGCTCGCTCTCTATCTCTCATACCCATGCCCACAGGTCGTCCAACAACCGCACATCGTGATACCAGCCAGCATACAGCAGGTAACACACATGCCCAGCTAACACACATGCCTGCCCCCACCTCCAGTACGTCTTGCAGCGGCAGCGGCTCGTCGCTACTCCACTGCAGCGGGCCCTCGGAGTCCCCGCTGCCGCCGTCACCCCCTCCGGTGGCGTCGGCGGCCTGGTAGTAGGCATCCAACCGATGCATCAACTCCCACAGAATCTGCACATATGGGCAGGTCAGGGCAGGTTGGGTCAGGTCAAGGGTTAGGTGGGAGCAAGCAAGGGCACACCGGGCCCAGATAGCGTTTGTATCATTGGCAGTGGGTCAGAGTTGGCGCATGGGTAGTGGGTCAGAGTTGAGACATGGGCCAGAGTAAGGGTGAGGTCAGGTTAGGGTCAGTCACGTGAACAGTCGGTTATGGTAAGGTTAATTATGACCTAGCCTGCACAAAAGGTTGGGGTGAGGAGAGGTCCGGTCAGGTTAGATGGCCTGAGGACAACACGGGGCTGGATATGAAAACAATGTGAGAGGTTTTGTTCGTTGCATGGCCTGGCAAAGGCGCCTCGCACGGGCGGGGCAAGACAGGAGGAAAAACCCACTGTTGGGTCACCTAGCTCTCCCCTTGCCGACTCGCCCTTCTCTCTCTGCACTGGTCTCTCACTAGGGCCAGGTTCAATGAAAATAGGTTAGTGTCAGATTATAGGTTACGTAGCCTACTTCCGAGGTTACCGCCTAGGTCAGTTCCGAGGTTACCGCCTGTGGACCACCACCAAACTTTTCTTTGCAAGACTTTTTCGCTGGATAATGCCAGAAGACCCACATGCCCAGCCCTAGCCCAAACCCAAAGTCAAACTTTCCCGTCCCCTCCCTGCACCGGCCCCCCCTGCAAGCCCCGCCTGTTTGTCCCCATCCCCTTGTTGTGTTTGCCGGGACAAGACGCTACAAGCTGCAGGCAGCCGCAACTGTTAACTTGGCCGGTCCTACTGGGTAGTCATGCTGGTCGGTCCCCGTCCCCTAGGCAAGGGGTTCGGCGGGGTGACAAACCGCATCCACTGCTGACAGTTGACCGCTCCTGAGCCAGTGGCCAGAGCTGGGTTAGTTAGTTGGTTGTCCCTCTCCCCTTGCCAATGGGGGATCGAGAAGGATGGAAAACAGCTTTCCGATTCCCTCTCTACAGGGACCCCGTCAACCCCGCCTGTTCGCACCTTGCCGAGTCGCCCCCCTTTCCCCAACCTCTCTTCTCACCAGCCATATCGCTTCCAAACAGTCGGACTGCAGGCGGTAGCGGCCCACGTTTTTCGACACCAGTATGGTGCAGTCCGCTCCTGTGTGGAGCTGAAAGGACATGACGTTGGCACCTGGGGGGTGCGGGCATACCAGGGCACGTTGAGAAAGGATGTCGGCGTGTGGGTGGGATGCAAGCAGAAACAAGCAGGACAAGCATCGACTGGAGTGGGAAGACCTGACTGTTGTGGCGTGAGTACTGCCAAGTAAATGGGGGAACCCAATCACAACAGGAAATAAATCAGAATAAATCAAAATGAGATTTGGTAATAATAACAATAATAATAACAACAACAACAATAATATTAATATTAATAAAAATAATAAAAATAACAATAATCATAGTAATCATAGTAATCATAATCACAATAATCACAATATGAGAAGTGCACGGACTGGGCTAAAGTGTGCAGCCCAAACCCTGTCCTGCACCGCTCTGCAGGCCAATCCCACCGACAGCTACCCACCCACTGCTGACCCTGAATGACACTGAATTACGAGACTGTGAAATCTCCAACCAGCCGAAAGTGCCTCAGTTTAGGGCATGTAGAACACGGAGGCAGTTCTGGAGTTCCAAGGTTTCCCTCTCCATGCAGCACAGGAGACCATCACGTGCATGGCACTAGCACTGACCCGCTGCTGTGTGTGCGCTGACAGTGTTTGGGGGTGCCTGCGCCACCATGTCCTGGAACAGCGCAGAGAGCAGCGGGGCGGGGCGGTTCGTGGACACCGTGACCTTGAAGGCTGTGCAGGGCAGAGGGAAACGTCAGGGCACGTGACTGTCAGAGGGAGCATGTTCAAAAGCGTATGTTGACAAGCTGATGTGATGTTCTAAGGCGGCACAGAGCAGGGCGCATCGCAAGCTCAAGAGCATGTGTTTCATGTGTTCATGAGCACGTGCTCAACAGCACATGCGCAGAAGCACGTGGTGAGGTGGCTCGCCATGGAAAGGAGCCCCCAAAGTGAAACGCACATGAAACGTGCTCCCTGGCTTCTTCTCAGCTTCCTGATCCCATGGACTTGCAATCCAGGATGGGGGTGCCTGCTCGTGACCAGCCTTAGGGTTGGATAAGTACCCTCTGATTGATTACAAGACAGTCGCTCCGCTAGGGATGGGTTTTCCCTTCTCCTCCCCTGCCCCTCCCCCCCTGTCCCTGATCCCAGGCCACCCCTCCATTCCCTTCACCTGCGTTCTTGACCGGCGGCACAAGCGCGGCAAACAAGCACAGCGGCAGTGGCACCTCCAAGCTCTGTGCCCTGGGCTCGCTGGTGCCTCCTGTGAGTGAGTGAGTGTTCAGAAACTATTTGTTTTGTAATGTATATTATACAACTGTTACATACAATACATCATCATGAACATAGTCTTTTACATATTTTTATATCTGTATCGTCCACATGTGGTGCAGAAGCTGGCACAAGCATCCGTACACAACACCCTCCTCCTCGCATTGCAAACTCCAACCCACCCGGAGTGAAGCTTGTAGGTGTGATCTATTCCACTATCCCCTGGTGTGATCTATTCAACTATCTATCCATCCATCCATCCGTCCATCCGTCCGTCCGTCCGTCTATCTGTCTGTCTATCTGTCTATCTGTCTGTCTATCTGTCTATCTGTCTATCTGTCTATCCGTCTATCCGTCTATCTATCTATCTATCTATCTATCTATCTATCTGTCTATCCATCCATCCATCCATCCATCCGTCCGTCTATCTATCTGTCTGTCTATCTGTCTGTCTGTCTATCCGTCTATCCGTCCGTCCGTCTATCTATCTGTCTGTCTATCTGTCTGTCTGTCTATCTGTCTGTCTGTCTATCCGTCTATCTGTCTGTCTATCAGTCTATCTGTCTATCTGTCTATCGATTTATCTGTCTATCTGTCTAACCATCTTCATATCGTCTATCTCACCCATCGTCATCACCTGCGGTGAAGCTAGCAGTGGCCGTGAGGGTGTTTCCCCAGGGCAAGTGCAAGGCAGAGGCAGGTGTCAGCAGCAGGGTGACCACGGAGGGGGCGGAGGCGTCTGAGCCAATACTGGGCAGGAGAACGGTGTCCTGCACAGGCGTGATCATCACTGTCTCCATCATTACATGGCATTCGCAGCTTTGCCCCAAGCATCTACTGATAGCAGGCGTGCCTACACCGGACAGGAGAACGGTGTCGCTGCAGAGGCAAGGTGGTGTAATCTACTTTCACTGAATGTTGGCGGGAAACCGTAAATTGTGTTAGGGATCGACTTTCAAACTATCGAGTTGGCACAACGAAACTGACAGCACTCAAAGCTGCAGTAAAAAGCACTGGGCCAGGACAGGTGTATATGCATACAAGGTGTATGCGCTTTGCAGTGAATTCAGAGGTCAGCTTATATGACTAGTGCTAGGCGGTGTGTCTGGTGCTGGCACTGCTGGGGCTGCCCGACTTTGCCTAGAAATCAATTGGCCGCAACTGTTGAGTTTCAGTCTTTGCATGATGCACAGCAGGCGAGATGGCTTATCCTGACCTGAAGACATTTCAAGCCGCGGTACTTGCTTTTTGGTTCAGTGGGCCAGGAGGGGATTGTATGATACATTTTGTTGTTTCTGTGGACCAGGAAGGGAGCGTATATTAAGAGCTCTTTTGCGTGCTCTATGCATTTGCTTGCCGCTGGTGTTGCGAGTTGGGATGGTGAGAAATGCAGCAGACAGTCTGCAGGAGCCACCCACTGATGCCCACCAGCAAAGAAGGGTGCTGAGCTGGATGTGAGAATTGTCGTATCTTCAGAAATGCAGGCTACAAGGGCTGAGAAGTCAGTAATATTGTTACGAACGCGAGCAGAAACAAGTCAGTGATGTAGCCAGTGGACCGCCAGCCTGCAGTATGCCCACCCACCTGCTCAATGCCCACAGGCGCAGGCACCCGGACGCTCACTCGCACATCGTCTGCACTGCTGGAACCACCCTATGCAGAAGACGCAGGACAGGCAGAATCATCATGATTGATGGTTGCCGCATGTCAAGGTGACAAATACCAGTCAAAGGCAGCGGGCTCTTTGCCGGACTTGATGCACATGAGTTGAGTTTAAAACGTTTGAGTTGAGTTAAGTGACAGTTCTGGCACCAGACCTGCTCTCAGGTCCTGCGTGTTTGCATTTTCCAGTCCCACCTGATACGACAGCATCAGTCTCCCTGTGAGCCTCAGCTGCGGGGGTGCGGCCATGCGCCCACTCGCAGACCGCCCCATGGCCCCACTGCCCATGGCAACTCCCCCGCGCACATGGTCCAGAACCGAGGGAATCTGAACGGGCACAACAGGTGGCAGGAGCATCACATGGGCATGGAATGGCGTGACATGGCATGAGCTTGGCAGACACATGGCATGGGCACAGCAGACGCATAGCAGACGCATGGCATGGGCACAGCATAGGCATGGCTATAGACAGATGCAGGCCTTCCCCAGCATCTGCCCTTGATGAACACCACCACAGCCTAGTTAACACCACACGTACATCAGTACTGCAGAAGCCATGACTTTGGGCAACATGATGATAGTGATGATGATACCACTGCACACCACAGTGAGAGTGAGGAGCCAGGCTAACTAGCCACACACACCACACACTCTTGCCCCACAATTGACAAGATACCTGTGGCCCATACAAACCACACCCAACACTCTTTACGCCCAACAGCCCGCACCTTCCCCGCTTGTCCCCTCCTTGACCACACCCACCCATCTACCTGTGCACGAATGACCAGTCTGTCCTGTGGTGGGATGCGCCTGCCGCCCGCGTGCTCCCTGATGATGGCCGCCAGGCTGCGCTGCTCCCGGCCCATGGCCTCGTAGTCTAGCTGATGACCCTGAAAGAGAGAGCGGCGCACACACAGAAGGGGGGAGCGTCACACACGAGACTTGTTGAAAAGAGGGCATGCTTCGTACATTCATATAGCAGGGGCGCTGACCAAGCGAACACTGGCACTTCATCTAGTCAGACTGATCACCTTGGGTACACACCAGTGTTCCAGATTTCGTTTTGGCACAGTCCCTTTTGGGATCTCAACTTTGACAAAGGCCGTCCTGGACCTCAGAATTGGAACAAAAAGCCTCCCGGGGTTGTGTTTCACGCATAGTAGCATATGACAGGCATGTAAGACGTGCCTGGTCAGATATGCAACAAGGAGTCGAGCCACAAGCAACAATGTGGATGTATCTGGTCAGAGGACGTGCAGTTTCAGTGGACCGAAACCTCTTCGGCACTTTCATGATACCCTTTTTCACCATGGTTGCAGCGAGTAGTGCTAAGCTCCCGTCAAGCTGGCCTGCCGTCCCTCAAACTTGGGTAAACGGGAAAAACCGTCCAGCAGCGCAAGGCCAGTTTGGGATCGCAAAACTGGGCCTCAAAACATCATTTTGGAGTCACAAGATCGTATAATCGCAAGTTCTGGAACACTGGTACGCACAGAGCGGAGAAACCGTGTTTGTATGTAGAGACAGGCACACCAAGGGAGGGGAACAAGCGAACACACACCGTTGGTTCTTCACATCTAACAAGGCCAACAGAAAGGAAAACAAACTGTTCACGCTCGTGCAGATGTATGCTAGTATACATGAACCGTAGTAAGAAACCGCCAAAAACCGTGGTTGGCGACTGTGGCAATCAATCATAGACAGGCAGTGCACTGCTTCACTCCTTGCCACCCGTGCCCTCGTCCCCGTGCACGTCCGCTCTGTGCTTCACAGACTGCAATTAAACCTTGCCTGAACTTGCTCGACCCTGCTCTCCACCGATTGCATGTTGAGTCAGGCACACAAAGGAAGGGGGCCAAACGGACACAGTGTCTGTACTTGTTTACAGAACACACAACATCAGAAGTACATAGAGATAAAAGCAAGCCGCTCACGTCCGTGTAGTTACGGTTGGAGACCATCAATCATGGCTACGAGTGTCTACGATCCCTGCTTCAGACCTGGCTCATGCAACACCCCCTGCTCATGCCACACGCACGCACCTCCACCCATCCCACAGGGTTGGTCATGGGGTCAGTGCCTAGGTAGCTGACCAGCAGCTGGCCCCCCTGGTCCAGGCTGACCACCATGCCCCGCTGGGGGGGTGTGCCGAGGGCGGCCACTCGCACGGCCACGGGCTGCTGCTCCAGGCGCGCCGCCCAACACAACACATTGGACCTGTAGGGAACCACACAGAACACAAGCTGCGATGCATTACTCACTGCACATGCACCTGTGACCTGTGAGAGAACCTGTTGTGTGTATGCTGCAGCACACGACGTTTGCAAAACATGATTGCCGTACATTTGCGCATTACCCGTACCCACGCACCTCGCTTATCACAAGGAGGTGGGAGGTGGCTCTGTCAACGGATCCGTTTTCGACACATCCTGACGCTGCTTTGCCACGTATGGTCTGGACCTGTTGAATCTTTCCTGTGTTTGTCTTACCTATACACAGCCGAACTGCGGCTGTGTGTTGCCAACAGTAGTTTGTCTGCATCCCTCTACCCCACCACTTCTCTCATCCCAACTCAGTATATACAGTTGTATAGCAATGTGTGAGTCTGTCCAGCGCAGTAACGTGCAAGTATATACATTGATTACATAAGGGGCCCCCACATGCACTGAGCGCAAACGCTAGCAAGCCATGCAAGAGACGAGACTGGACACCGTCCTGACCAACCCTGAGCAACAGAATGCCACTTCAAGGCGCAAAGAGCAAAGAATGCAGGAGTCAACGCGCTGCACGTTTCACATATCAGAACCGCTACACAAGCTTGCATCAGCCTTACCTATAAACCGCCAGGCTGCGGCTATGCGTGGCCACCAGGAGGTTGTCTGCACCCCCCGGCAGCTTGGCGCCAGGAGCAGGGTAGAGGGTGGCAGCAGCGGGATGATACTCCAGCCGCTTCTGGGACACGACCTGCCCTGACTGGCTGGAAACCACGTACACGTGGTGCTCGCATAACACAACGATGTCAGCCTGGTAGGCTGCACAAAGAATACTAAGCATAGGCCTTGTTGACGTGATGGCATGGCACGTGATTGCATGGTCACATGGTCAGATACTGTCTTTGTGAATGTCAATGTACTGACTGACAGCTGCCAGTAACAGGGCAAGTTGTTGCAGTGTATGCTGTAGACGCACATGGAATGCGTTTGGAATGCCTGCATGGTGCACATGCACTTTAAGTGTACCAGTTCGTGTTGTTTACGCTCGTGGCACGATGGCTGCCCATACAACTCCAATACAACTTCAATGCATGGACTATGACTCGGCAAGGTAAACCCTGGGCAGAGACCTTACAACCTGTCACTCTTCTTACTGTTTTGTCATGCTGTACCATGTGGTGGCTGCTGAGATGTGCTGCTGTTGGTGATGCTGCTCGTACCACTCTCAGCACGAGAGACCGTGGAAAACATGCATTTGACGCATGCCGGTCTGTGTCCTGCTTTCCATGCCCCAACACACTCACACTGTAGGTTAGCCGACAGCTTTCCCGCCCGGATGTCAATGGCCGCCTCCCCCAGTATGGTGCGCCAGTCAGCGGCCACGCGCTTCCCAGCCTGCATGCCTGAGGGCAGGGGGGCAGAGAGGCAGTCAGTGAAGCGAGGGAAGCAGCGTGTGTGTGTGTGTGTGTGTGTGTGTGTGTGTGT
>QAXH01002461.1:0-26585 GCA_004335635.1 Chloromonas sp. AAM2 | reverse complement strand
GGCACAAGCACAGGCCACCACAGCAAACCATGCAGGTCACTGCTGCAGTGCCATGCTGTGCACGGGCGCATGCGCGCTTGGCAATAGCGCGGCGAAACTCAGTTGCAGTGTGCTGATGTCATGTTTGCTTACTAGACACTGTCGGTTCAGTGGCAAGAGACACCTACACCTTGCTGGGGCAAACTACCTTACGCGAGGTACCACACATGCACCCACGTTGGTGCTAAGCACAGCCTTGCTGCGTCACACCACGGAGGAGGTGACCAACAAGCACTTAAACACCACCACAGGACCGGATTCCACTGCTGCATACCAGTTAAGTCGCTTTGCACGCGCATGGCAACGCAAGCAATCAACTACCACACATGACACCCCAATTGGAATCCGCGGCCGTTGCTGCTCAGCCACCTGAGAAGGGGACTGATGTAGATGAGGAACAGGAAGGTGCTCAGTGAGTCCCCTTGGATGGTCCCTCTGCTGATGCGGATCGGGCGAGAAACCCGGCCTCTCATTCCTCTCACTTGCGTTTGCGTGCCCTCATAGACGTCCACCACTACTTCCACTTCATGCTCAGGGAACCCCAGCTGCCGCATGGTGTGAAGCAAGTGCTGGTGATCCACGGCATTGAAGGCGCTGGAGAAGTCGACGTAAGTAAAAAAGGTCTTGCCTGGCCAGGGCAGCATCCTCAATGATGTTGACCAAGTTTCTGGCCTGCCTTGTACTGCTTGTACCCTTGAGGCACTCTTCCTGCGCTTCACTAAGCATTTGGTATTGCTTGGCGTGCCCGCTCAGGACCAACGTGATGACTTTGGTCCAGAGCTTTCCTATCGTCTGGTTGAGGCCAACAGGCCTGTAGTTGGTGGTGTGTCCTTTTTATAAAGCATCACCCTGTCGCTTTGCTTCCACTGTGCTGGCGTCCTTCACATAATCCACAGGAGAACAAACAGACTATGGATGACACTATGCCACTCGTCCGGCAAATGTTTGAGAAGCTCGTTTGGGATGCCATCCGGGCCTGCCTGCTTGCCATTAGCTAGCGACCGCACCGCTGCGTCATATTCAGCTCGGCCCTCGACCGTCGCCAGGAGCTTGGAGCTAGCCATGTGGCGTACCGCGTGCGTGGTCAGTGTGAAGGGGTCATCGGCCCGAGGCTCATTCCAGGGCGGAGAGTCCGTGGGGCTCTGAGCCGGTGGGACTGCGCCTGGGGCGAGGTCCATAAGATCACAGTTGGGCATGGAAGCAATTTAGAATTCCCCCTTGGTCACGGTGCACTGCCTTGGTTGTCGGGTGCCTGATAGCTGTTGCCTACATTGAACACCGACCGGAAGGCATCCCGCAAGTTGGTGGCGAACCTCTTATCAAAGGTGGCGCGGGCATGCTCCACTCTCTCTCGGGCTGTCTTCTGCGCCAATTGGCGGGCTTTCTTCTCGGCGGATCCCGTGGCTTTCCGGATCGCCTCAGCCCAAGGCCCGTGTTCCTTCTCATCGGCTTCTGCTATCAGTTGCTGCACAATCGGGTCCTTGTTGTGCTTTTGGAACCGCTCGTGCTCCAGTTCCGCCCTGAGCTGGTGCTTACATTCGCTTTCCGGTTGTCCTGCCGCTTTTCGGTTAAGCCAACGAGCGGCCGCGGCGGTCTTCATGGCTTGCCTCAGCTTGCAGGCTGGGCCCCGGGGCACGTGTCCCTTCTTATGGCTGTTCCCAAAAACTGCAAAAAATTCCCAAAAAACTGTTCCCCAACTCCACGTTGGTTGCATTGCTAGAGAAAGCTGGCGACTGAGCGGGCCGGGTCTTTTGCGTTGGGTTCCTGTGCGTCTTGTAAGCCTCTGGACGGAGGGCGTCTGAATCTGGCGCCGATATGTGGATGCGCGGTCCTTCCGACCGAGAGGGCCTCAACCTACCCCTATCACGATTCCCAACCCACAGCGTTGCGCATACCGCACCAAAAGCATGGAATACAGTTCCAACAGGCCGCTAGGATGTATGGGCGCTTCTAGTGTTGCTTACATAGCGTAAAACGGTGTTCTGGGCGCGGACTACTCGCCTAACCCCATCACTTGCTTGCATGAAGTGGTATCCGCCGCAAGACCAATGATTCTTCGTGTTATGCGGCGTGCAAAGTCTTCTGGGGTCACATCACGGCCAATGCAGCAGGTGGCGGCTGCAGCCGCGCGCGTTTACATGTGCATCGGCCGTGCTTGCATCCAGCAACCGTTTCGTGTCAAGAAATTGCATCGGATGCCAGACGGCCGAACGGCCGAACGGCCAAACTGCCGAAATCCTAGGAACGTATCATAATAGGATTGGCCTTGAGAGCGCCGAGGAGCCTGTCAACCCGGGTCTGCCCGCGTTTTGTCCACCTCAGACGCAAACTAGTTAAGCACGCAAACTGCTTAAAATTAAAATTCCCAAGCCGCCAGTGGCCACAGTGGGCGGAGCCAAGTGTGGGTCAGGGCAGCGCACGGCAGCAGTCCGTTATCTGATCAAAAACTGGAACGCTGATTTTGCTGCAAGAGTCCCATATTCGGTATTGGGAGAAGCACGAGGTCGATCGGGCGGCAGCCAAGGCCGAGGAAAAGCCATTGCTAAAGATCCAATTGCATACGATATCCCTGGGCATCCTTTTTACTGATTGGTACAAGAGACCTGTGACTTTGGTATGACAGTGACAGTGTGCAAAGAGGTGTGTGTGTGGTGTAACAGGTTGACGGCCTACGCAAAATAAGAAGGCCAAGTCTCAGACGCAAAATCCAAGAACGCAAAACAAGCCAGCTTTAGCGCTCATGATGTAAAAATAAAAAACGCAAAATTAAATTTGACACCATTTTCGGGACGCAAACTAGTTAAGCACGCAAACTAGTTTGGAGCAGTACGGTAACCTGCCCTCCTTTGTTCTTTTGCAGATTCGCGAAGTGTTCGGTCGCATGGGTATGAACGACTCAGAGACAGTTGCCCTGATTGGGGGTGGCCATGCTTTCGGCAAAGTGCACGGCGCCTGCGCCACCGGCCCCGGCCCTAGCCCACAGGAGCAGCCCTCCAACCCCTGGCCTGGCACCTGTGGCAGCGGGGACGTGATTGGCAAGGGCCGCAACACATTCAAAGGCGGATTTGAGGGGCCGTGGATTACTCGACCTACCCAATGGACGAACGACTAATTTAAGAACCTGCTGGCATACGATTGGAAGGTGAGCACGTGCTGCTGGATTTTTGGAAGATAAGGGCAAGATGTGTAATCACATTGAAAACATTGGCGTCGCAAGCATCATGAGCCATTGTTCATGCCTAGCCTCAATCCGCGGAGTTTAACACTAGCGGAGTTTAACACCGGCGTGCATTTCAGTTCAAAGCCATATCATCGGATTCGTGAATTCAACATGCGTCGCGTATGGCGTACTGGTTTTCTGTTGCATAGGCGCATGGCGGCCATAACCAGTGGCGGCCCGTTCAAAAGGCAGGCGGCCCAAAAGTCATCAACACCATGATGCTCACTTCAGACGTTGCCCTGCGCAGTACCTGAAGCTGGTCAAGGCATGGGCCAACGACCTCAAGGGACTGGACGTAGCATTCAAGCATGCATGGTACGCATCTAATTTCGGCTTCAGGCGCATGCATGGTACGCATCTAAAGTCACCGTACGCACTCATCACTCTCAGTGATGCCAGATGCAGCCCATTCTGGCTCGGGCTGTGCTGAAATTCAACACGTCTGGGTTGCAAGAGGGGCCAGTCACAGCACCAAACACAAACGCTTCATGAGGGGTGCCGTACGGCCTGATGGCAGTAAAATGCTTGCTGGCCCGCAGATACAAGCTGATGACACGCGACATGGGCCCTTTCACCCGCTGCATGGGCAAGGACGTGCCGCCTGCCCAACCCTTTCAATTTCCACTTCCTTCCACCCCTGCACGTCTAGCTGACTTTGGCAAGGTCCGCATGGACATTGAGCAGGCGCTGACTGCGCTTGAGCATTCCCTGGAGGCGGACACATTGGACGGCAAACTCTACTACGGCGCTCTGTTCGCCACCCTGGCTTGGCAGTGTGCCTCCACCTTTCGCGCCACTGACTACGCTGGTGGCTGTAACGGTGCCAGGATTCGCTTCTCTTCACAGAAGGACTGGCCTGTGAACGCTGGGATGGACAAGGTAAGGCCTGCGAACGCTGGGATGGACAAGGTAAGGCCTGCGAACGCTGGGATGGACAAGGCAAGGCAGAAAAAAGTTTGACATTCATCAAGGCCAGCACTGCTGCATGTGTCAGGCCTATGGTTGCTTTAGGGGCCGTTGATGCAGTAGTTCTTGTTGTGGTGTTTTACATCTGTGTTGATGCGCGTGATGTACATGAGGGTTGTGTGTTTTATATGGGGCGGATCATGTATGACATGTCAGTAGTGGCAGTCCGGCCTGCAGGTAGCAGGGCTTGCAATCCTCGCTTGTCCTCTGCACAGATGTGGAGCGTATGCCAATAACCATTGAGCAGCTTACAAGCGGTGACCGACCTTGCCGTGCTTGCATTCGGTAAGAAACACTTGGACCAGGAAAGCAGCACAGGGGCACTACCTTGGGGCCCTTGACACCGTTGCAAATCGATGGCAAGTTGCTTGCACTATGGCAGCAGGGCTACACCACGGGACACAGGCAAATCGGGTCAAAGGCAGTTATGCTGACCAGAACACCAAGCGGCCAGGTCTGCTGTTTGCCACATGGCTCGTAGGCCGGACTGGTCATGCGATGACACAGAGTGTTTGTGACGCTCTGCCCAGAGTGCTAGAGCGGGTGCGGGCCTTAAGGCGCAGGCGAGGGCATGCCTGCCGAGGCGTGTGCGGGAACAGGAACAGGCGCATCCGTCAAGGGCACGTATCTGCAAGAAGGGCCACAGAGGAGACGAGGGCAACAACTCGCGAACATAACATCCGACAGGCTGACCTGCCTTGCCTGCTTTGTTCGCTGCGTTTGTTTTGCTCAGGGTAGGCCAGGGCCGCGCCCATCCCGTTCCGCGTCCTCTGGCGACTTCCCTGGTGTAAGTACACATGTGGAGACAGGAAAGTACCAGAAAACAACAGATGGACGCAGGCAGGGGGATGGCAGGAATCTTGTGTCGCTGAACACACTCGTGTTTTCCAAGCAGCGGCAGCCTTCTGTAGATGACTGAACAGCTCTCTAGATGTTGTAAGTAAGACTGACTGCTTGTTCCTCAACCACCTGCGTGGGGAACTGGTGTACACCCCGGTTGGCAAGTGTGCCGGCCAGATGAGGATCTGCAAACGAAATGCACGACAAAACGTTGCCCCTACGAACTCACATGACACCCATGATCTTGGTATGCGTGAGTGTCTGCCCGTCCCGTGCCTTGTCGACTGCCCACAGGTGCTGTGTGCCCCCCTGTGGGCCTACGGGAACCACCAGGCGGCCTCCGGGGGCCAACTGAGACACCAGGGCCTCCGGTATCTGCACAGGCCAACACGGGACGGGTGGCGATTCTTATGATTATCGGCAAGGAGACTGGTTGTTGCCTTTAAGTACTGGCATCTGCACAGGCCTACAAGGGGACAAATCTCCAGTTGAGATGCACGAGTCGACAAAGGGGTGCGTGGCAAGAGCATAAGGGACTTCCATACGTTGAGCCTTGACCAATGCAGATCAGCACTGGGGCAGGAGTGCGGTTGAGCTGACGCATGCATGGAGACAAGGGTGTGCAGCAAGTGTGCGTAAGGCAACCTGCCTTGTACGTCTAGCCTTTGCCAGCAACCTGCCTTGTACTGTCCAGAGGCTGTCGCGTTTTGGTCAACAAAATAAAAACAATAACAACAAAAGTTAAAATCTAAATCTAAACACGTTTGTGTTACGGCGACCAGGGAAGGCATGAGAAAATCCAAAGCGGTTTTTGTGGCTCCTGGGTTGCTGGCTCACTGCACTGATGCGCCAGAAACCGATCCAGTGAGTAACACAGCTCGCTCGTCGCACTTCTCTCACCACCACTACAGATTACTGAGTGCACTTTGGGCCATGAACTCATGCGACACAAATCAGTGCACCAGCTCCAAAGTGAGGGCAGCTACCCATAGCATGTCCATCATGCAAAGCACCAGCCGAGCAGCAACCTCTCCTGTGCAGACAGTTTCTGCCGTGCTACCAACAACATGTTAATGTCGTTGTTGTTGGTTGTATGACCTTCAGTCCGGGGAGGACTGCTCAGCAAATCGATGTCAGCAAATTAATGTCGTTGTATGCAGTGCACCAGCCAGTGATACCAGCTGTGCGTAGCACTTTCTGCCTTGCTGCCAACATGCAAGTGTGGCAGTGCATGGCGTGTAGCCTCGTGCATGGCGTGTTTTCACCTGTGGGCTGGCCGCCCCCACATGGATGGCGTCGTAGGGGGAGGCGTCGGGGTAGCCAAGCCGACCGTCCGACTGCGGGCGGGACGCATGCACCCGGGCATAAGGCCAGCCAGGCTGAAGATGGTGCACACAGAAGGCCTCTGCACACAAGGCGTGCTAGTGGGACTGAGAGAAAGGAGAGAGGGCCACCAGATACAAGTACAGGCCCGTTTGCAACAAAGCCATACAAAGCGAAGCCAGCTATCTATGCCACTAGCTGTCTATGCCACCAGTTGACTCATGTCATAAGCAGCAGGGGGCACCTGTTCTCTGCAGTCGTCTACATGGTTTGCCCAATCCCTGAAGTTTACACCATTTCCATACCTGCAGCAGCACGAGTCTCCCCTGTTCCATGAGCTGCCTGGCCCAGTCAATGCTGCGCACCGACGCAATGCTGTTGGTCACTAGCTCGGGGATGTGCTCCACGCCCACCACCTTGCCCTGCGTGAGGAAGCGATTGAGTTGATTTACATACATACGTATTGTCCGACAAGTGGAAATAGTAGGTACATCAACAACAGCTATTTTACTAGATTAATTCCGGATTAATTCTAACAATAATGGCAATAGTAATTAAATAGGTCATTCTCACAAAACACAAAATAACAATAACAACAATAGTAAAAGTAATAATGATAACAACAACGAGGTCATCACCTGCGTGTCGTCCGGGCGGCACACCATCTTTGCCATGGCGGCTGCGAGGTACCCGCTGCCACTGCCCACGTCAAGCACTCGGCTGCCGAGCCGCAGGTGGGCGGACAGCAGCTCCAGGCAGTGGGCGTGCATGTGGGGGGCGCTGATGGTGGCGCCATGGCCGATGTGCTGCGGCCAGGAACAGTGCCCACCAGCAACACAACAGTGTTAATGGCCAGCAACTGTGGCGACCACGCTTCAGTCTTGGTTACCGGATGACAGCAACAGGACAATAAGGCTGAGAATCATATGCCAATTGGTCTCAGTGGTATAATGACAAAGCAATAACAATGGCGAAGCATGGCAACAACAGGATTCATAACTGTAAAAACAATGTGCCGCTGTAAGTTGAACATTGTTTTCCTGCTTGATTGCGTGTGTGGATGCCATCAGGGCTTGAACGCACATGAAAAGAGGTATCTTAGCCGAGACTGTAACGTGCCTGGGGTGCATCTTGGTAGGCATAGGCTGACTGCGCAGGGGGCATGAACAGGGCCCGGTCCACTGACAGCATGGCGGCCTCGATTCAACTGTCATGCAAGATGCTGGCACCTGCATCAGCCATGCAAACATACATATGATCATATAAGCTAATCAATCTGACCATGCCACCTGTTAGTAGAATGTGCTAGAGTGCGTGTACATCGCTCCCACCCTGCTCCAGCACAAGTACTGCATGGGGGTTGAGTGGCCCAGGGAGGGAGGGGGACTGGTTGTGTTGCTGAGGCCTGCGCCTCGGGCCTGTGTGCGGTGTGTAGTCTGTGTCCCTGTCTGCCTGTGCCTTGTGTCTTCTCTGTTTAGCTGCCTGACTGCCTGGCGGTTTCTGGCCTATGGGTGCTAGCCTGGAAGTCGATTTCCTTGCCTGTTGCGCTTTGCGTTCTCTCTGTGTTCCTGCTGAGGTGACCGTGGTTGAAAGCATCTGTCAGTCGGCCAAACTTGTCCTGATGTTTACTGTTCGCTTGGGTGCCGCACCTTTCAACGCCTGCACCAGGGCGTCATTGGTGTCGCCATGGCATGTCCATGCCATCCAGACTGGCCAGGAAACCCGTCGTCACTGCGCCCAGCTGCTCTTCTCTCACACCTCTGTTAAGGTGGTCTGATTGAAAGAGCACCCCATCACTGGTTCATGCTATTCTGACCTGCTACCATCTGTCTTGCACTCTGCCGCTCTCGACAGCCCAAACTGCCTGTTAGGATGATGTCACACGTTTCCATTGAGTGGGATCTGATGAGTTTCCATACCGGCAACTATGCTATACGCCAGAGCCCTGTCCATCCAATTACGCAGCTGAGTTTGACGTGAAAGCAAAAAGCAGCAGCGACATAAAGGTGGCTGCGATCTCGCGTTACACCGTGACGAGCGTGCGCCGATCATCAAGACTGTGATCGCAGACTGTGGCAATACCGATGCGCCGCTATCTTAATGCAGGAGCCTGTATTATCGTCTTTTCGCTTCCGGAGCTTTGTACTACCTGGACTGTTCTTGCTCTCAACGCTCGTGATGGCGTGGAGGTGCCACGGTCACAACCAGCAATCGCTTGTGCAAGCGCTCAAAGGTGCTCCGGTAGAATTGCTAGTTGTCAACCCTAGCTCAGCTGACGTCATCGTACTCAGCTTTACTGTTTCTCAGAGTTGCGGGATCCTTTGCTTTGCTTTACTTCACTACATTATTAGTCACATGGGAAGCCCAGCGACCATGTGATTTGCTGGGTCCACACTGCTCCATGTTTGGCAAGGGCAATTAAAGGGTCAAGGGTGCCGTCGGTTCAGGAAGGCTGAAGGGTTCAGGAAAAGACACAAAGAAAGGAACACAGCAACCTGATTTCCACCAGACCTCTGCGAGCGCAAGGCAAAGAGGGCTTTCCCGATTCTTTGCAGATGGTGGCATCATCAAGAGCAGAGCTGTTGAGGCCGCCATGCTGGCGGTGGACCGGGTCTTTTTCGTGAACCCTGAGGACAAGGCCTACGCCTACCAGGATGCCCCCCAGGTGCGACACAGCACACCTTGTCGTCGGCATTTTGTTTTGATCTGTTGCGTATAACAGACCATGCAACCCCTCATCTGAGGGCGGTCACAGTTGCAGGCTTCAACGCCCCTTTGCCTTGGCATCAGCTCGTGCATGATTCAATCCATCATCTGACGGCTGGATACGCTTGCAGCAGCTGCCAGAACGTCCCTGCAACACTGTGTCAGTTGATGACAAGAATGCTTACACCGCTGCTTTCCGCAGCCCATTGGCCATGACGCCACCATCAGCGCCCCTCACATGCACGCCCACTGCCTGGAGCTGCTGTCCGGCCACCTGCGGCCCGGCAGCCGGGTGCTTGACGTGGGCAGTGGCAGCGGCTACCTCGCAGCCGCCATGGCAAAGATGGTGTGCCGCTTGGACGACACTCAGGTGATGACCTCGTTGTTGTTCATTATTACTTTTACTATTGTTGTTATTGTTATTTTGTGTTTTGTGAGAATGACCTATTTAATTACTATTGCCATTATTGTTAGAATTAATCCGGAATTAATCTAGTAAAATAGCTGTTGTTGATGTACCTACTATTTCCACTTGTCGGACAATACGTATGTATGTAAATCAACTCAATCGCTTCCTCACGCAGGGCAAGGTGGTGGGCGTGGAGCACATCCCCGAGCTAGTGACCAACAGCATTGCGTCGGTGCGCAGCATTGACTGGGCCAGGCAGCTCATGGAACAGGGGAGACTCGTGCTGCTGCAGGTAAGGAGGGGTGAGAGAACAGGTGCCAGTCTGGATGGTGGAGGAGCAGGGATGGCTGGGGGTGAGGGCGGAGTCAGCTGGTGGCTTCTCTTCGTATGGCTTCTATATGTGACAGGACTGCAAGGTCTGCCCTGGTAGTTGTCTATCCAGCGTCCCTATCCAGTTGTCTGTCTTGCTGACCCCTCTCCTTTCCCCCGGTCCCGCTTAACCTCAAGGCTTTTGTGCACACCAGATTTAGGCTGGCCTCCTGTGCTTTTGTGTTTTTCGCTTGCAGACGGACGGTCGGCTTGGCTACCCCGACGCCTCCCCCTATGACGCCATCCATGTAGGGGCGGCCAGCCCACAGGTGGGACCAGGCCATGCAGCAGGCTACACACACCATGTGCTGTCGCACTTCCATGTCGGCAGCAAGGCAGAAAGCACTACGCACAGACCGCTTCACTGCTCGGCTGGCGCACTGCATATCAAGACATACCCTTGCTGTGACGTTCTGCTCTGAGATTGCCTCATGGCCTTGTCAGCCAGATATTTCTCATGAACGAGCCGTCGCCAAGCGCATCGGTTATAATCAATCTCATTACATGGCATTCACAGGTTAGAGCATGGAACGTGGACCTATGGAGCTGCAGCCAAAAGAAGTTATCTTGAAGTTATCGTGAAGTTATCGTGAAGAAGTTATCGTGTCCTGTCACTCATCATGACTGTTTGTGAACCCACACTTTTCGTTGCTGCCCACATGCTTGCAGTTGCCCCAGGCCCTTGCCTCTCAGCTTGCCCCGGGTGGCCGCATGGTCGTCCCCATTGGGCCGCAGGGCTTCTCACAAGAGCTCAAGGTCGTTGACAAGTCACCGGACGGCCAGCACCTGACGGAGCATACCGCCATGGGAGTAGTGTGAGTGACCATGCGTGGCTGGTGCACATGCACAAGATGTGGGAGCGCTGCATCCTTACCAATGCTGTTATTGTTATGTTATTGTTATAACCCATGTGGCCTTCCTCTTCACAGACATGGGAACGTTGAGTTCTGACGGGCAGATAGAGCATGGGGCTGCTGCATGCTGCTAAGGAAGCTAATCTGGCCTTGAACCGTCCTTTCATGGCTTGCAAATGAGGAGGGAAACGTGCCTGTGTCTGTCAGCACAATCAGAGCAAGTGCATGCAAACACGTGCAGCACATGGGTCATCACTGACATGTGGTCTCATGTTCATGCAGGTATGTGCCCCTGACCGACCGACCGGTTGCGCACGCGATGTGATTGGTGGGAACTCGAACAGGCACCGCGTTGATGGTGAAAAGTGCCAGGCAAGGCAGGGATGGTGAAAAACATGGTGAAGTGGAGCGCGGCGCAGAGATGAGAGAGTGGTTGTATCGCGCATAGATTTGCATGATTGTTCAATGGAACGCTGTGCCAAGCTCCTGGCATGTACCATGTGTGTGCATGTACTGACAGCAACACGAGTTGCCCAGTGCTGCAAATGTTGAGAGCTGTCTGGGTTTGATTGGCTGGCGCAAAGCCACAAAAGCAGCCGCCCGTTGGTGTTGCCCGTTGGCCTGCTCTCAGTAGTTGCAGACCCTCCAAGAGGCAGTAAAGCCCATTGCATTTGCACTGTGAGCGCGCATGTACTGACGTTTACTCGGACCGCCTGGTGCTGCAAATGCTGAGAGCTGTATGGTATTGTTGGGCTGTACCCGCTGCCATTGCATGGACCTGTTTACAGCATCTTAAGCGGTATTGAAGCGCATTGCATCTGTACTGGCTGTTGGACTGAAGTTATGTTGTGTGCATTCATATATAATTGACATACATTTGAGCAAGTTGGCCTGCCTTGCCTGCTTTGTTCGCTGCGTTTGTTTTGCTCAGGGTAGGCCAGGGCCGCGCCCATCCCGTTCCGTGTCCTCTGGCGGCTTCCCTGGTGTAATACATATGTATGGCAAGTCACCTACGTTGTGCTCGTTGAGCCTTTGTTTGTGCTCATCACAGGCTCGGTAGCTATGCCTAAGCAAGTTGCAGCATCTGCAAGGCGCAATCGCGACCTGTTGAACTGTGCGTTCATCACATTGACAGTAATCATTAAAACGCAACGCATTGGTGCTTTGGCCTTTGTTGTCATTGCCTACTGCGTATGATTACGAAGCAGTACGGGACTTGCAATGCATGAGAAGGTGACGGCTTGCTGGACCTGTGTTGACATAGGTTGATGGACTGGATTGTTTTCCCGTTCTTTCCCCATGTTACGTTGTGCCAGCAGTGATTCCCCGTTGGTATCCTGTGCCTTCTTGTACGCATGCCTAGTTGCCTGTGCCTTGTTGCCTGTGTTGTACTCATGTAACTGTGTTGACACGTTGTTCTGATTCCTTGGATGGTATCTGGCGCACATGTGTTACGATGTGACTGCTGATAAGTTTCTTTGGGTACCACAAGTGGAGCTGAATGTCATACTCTTAGTATGTTCAGCCATATGTGGTATGTTGTGCCAAATAATTAGTATGGTATACAGTGCACATGACAGCTACCACTTGGAACCTGTGGCAGGCACACTCCGGACCTATGGCATTCAACTCTCTTTGATACTGGGGCAATGCAAACAGTGGATTGGGCTGAAACGTCGCCTTGGGATTGGGATTGCTCATGTCGCTGTGCAACCCCGCATGCAGAGCCCAGAGCATGCTTTGGAGCCTCAGCAACATTTCATTCAGCGTGTCAGCAGTCGGGTGTAACAACGGTGTGACGTTGCAACCGTCAAATGCTAAACGTCACAAGCGACCAAATGCCACTGAATTTTCTTCCATGTGTTGACCAAACACCTGTCTCTTTCGACGGTGCATCATGTCTTTATGCCGTACGTCATGAGTGATCTTGACCAAGCATGGGCTGACGAGCTGGTTATTGACCTCTGATCCCCCTCAACGCCTTGGCTGCAGTCCACACCTGCCCCTGCGTTCTTTGGTTGAAAAAGAAAAACACAGGTGAGTGTGCACAGACTGCCATCGTCAAGCATCTGCGACCAGGGTCTGCCGTGCTGGAAAAAAGATGTTTGCCAGTTCTGGGACAGTTTCCAGAAACAGCAGGAACCAGTGTGGCAACTGTGCAAGGTCCTTCCGACAAAAGTATCGCTCCGATCCTGTTTTCAGACTTTACTTTGATTTATGCAGCAGTGAGTGGCTTATTGCACTACAAGCACCATAGCCTAGACAGAAGCTCAGAACCAAGAACCCCTGAGGATGTCCCCTTTTCCCTGTTGCCACACTGGTCCCAGTGGCGTTTCTGTGAATCGTTCCAGAACTGGCAAACATCTTTTTTCCCCAGTCTGTCTGATAGGCTATTGCGCAACTGCCAACAAATGTCACCCGACCTGCCAGTTTGTATTTTCGCACATAAAGTTCTTGACATGTGAGCGCTAGAGAAATCGCAAATTTCTCCAACCCGCCACGAGAGCATCACAGGAGAAGTTGTTGACTGTCCTGGTTTCCGCTAAGAAAGATCATCACCATCATGGCCGAACAAAACCCAATCTTGGCGATGGGCCAGGCATTCCAAGCGATCGCCCAGCCGTTCGCACAGAACGTGTCTAGAGGCATTGAGGAGTTGAAGCAACATCACCATCGCGCATTTGGTGCCAAGTGCGTGTCTGATATCCGACATCAGCAAACGTTTGGATCTCCGCGCCACGTCCTAACCTTCCGGGTGGGCGATGCTCGTGTTCGCAGGCTGCAGCCGCGCAAAGCACCCCGTGTGGTCGTTCCTCCCAGGCCAGCGCCCTTCGCAGCAATCATTCCAGGCGACAGCGTGGGAGAGGCTGTCCTCACAACCGGACTTCTGAACTTGTGAGGCCTTCAACCACTTGCACCATTCTTCATGCCACGGTTCCGCCAGCCCATGCATGCCAGCAGGTAGTACGTTGATGTGGCTCTCTTAGCATGCGTTGGTGTTGTGGAGATGTCTGCCTTCAATGTGATTTCCTTTGCAGCCTACAGCTTTACAACAGTGCGCTGGTCATCCGTCTTGTCCTCACGTGGTTCCCCAACCCACCTGACTTCATTGTCCAGCCACTTGGGTGAGTTCAAGGCTCAATCCACCAGTTACTCTTCGCCTTGGTCAGGCAGCTACATGTGGTTCAGGTATCAGAGGCAGCCCTTGCAATCAATCAACAACAGGACTGCAGCTTCAGGAGTCTAATAATCAGCTGCATGCTGACATGCCCAGTCAGTCTTGCACATACACACTGACTGGGCATGCCCAGGCGAATGATGAGTGGGGTGCAGCATCAATTGACCAACGTCAGCTTACCGTCAGTTGTTGACTTGCCTTCTGCCAGTCCGGCTCGTGGTGTGTTTGTCCCAGATGATGTAAACTCGGTTTGCATCAGGGGTTAACAATCTGATCGCATTTGATATAATTCAGCACAAATTTCAGAAGCCCAATCAAAGTTTTGCATGCACTCCGGGAGTTCCGGTATTTTTTGCACGCAATTCATAATGCAAGTCCAGAATCCGATAGAATGTAAGAGCTGTGCTTGAGAATCCCAGGAGCAAACGGAACGGTGTGGCGCATACCTAGGAAAAGCTGAGGAAGCTGTAGAGTCATTGTCGAACCCTGGTTTGCGTTGGGTGGTCTAGCTTACACATTGGATCACTGACTGATATGTTCCACAGAGCTGCACAGGCTTGCTTTAATTGTCCACTCACGTGGGACCATCACGTGTGCAAGGAAGAGGGTTAGGGTTTTGCACAGCCAGCTGCAAACAGAATAAGTGAAATGTTGATGACAATGCTGATGCTATGAGCAGGTGATAGTGATAAGCGGACCCCTGGCACTGCCTGATGCCGGCATTGCTTGTCCGCGCTTAATGCATGTCAGCTCCCCTGGTGTAATCTGACTGTGAACAATGCTTGCATGCTTGCCTCCCACACAGGACTATCACGGACCCTTACTTGAACCTGTTCCGCGGCATCATCCCGCCCATCGGAGGCACCCTGGACCTGTCACCCATCCTGGCGTTCGTGACGCTGAGCGTGAGTCACACGGGTGCATGTTTAGGTGGTGGGAGCAGGATACAAAGAGAGTTATATTGCAAAGCTACACGGGCTGATGCCCAGGTCATGCCATGCATCAGTGTGAAGCTGGTGATCACTATGTCACGTATGAAGCTTGTCCTACTGTCTGGGCGTGATAGCTTCTGAGGAGCAGCATGCCATGCCATGCGAACAGAACTACGAATAATGGCCATTCCTGATGCGGAACTTCCTGACTGTCCGCTTGTCTGGTGTGCCTTTCAATGTACCTGGCCAGACACACATCAGCGCTGGGCATGATACGGTCCAAGTTGTTATATGGATTAAGGATGGACTTAGGTGCAAGCCATGCAATCCCATTCACTTGGGGAGTGCTGCTTGCCCTGCAACACGCACACCTTGTATGTATGTGTTGAATGGCTTGAACATGTGCTGGGCATGATACGGTCCAAGTCGGCATGGTATGTTCCATGGATTAACGATGGACTTGGGTGCAAATTTGACGGCTTCATTCATTCGTTTATGCCCTTGTTTGAGTGCAGTTTTTCAGCAGCAGCGCCGCCGCTCTCCCCTGTGAGATGGGTTCCGAGGGACCCGCGCGCAAGCGGCGGACAAACAACCCCTTCGCGTTCCTCGAGCCGTCAAGGTTCCAGCAGGCGTGGGCGCAGCGGGTGCAGGCGCAGCGGGCTGCAAAGGATGCCAAGACCGCCTAAGAACTGCCTAGCTTGCTGGGTCACTGCCGGGGTCTACTGCTAGCTGAATTTGACAGGCACATCAGTATGATGGGGCAATTCTGACAACAGGCAGGAAGCCGTCCCAGAACTGGCAAACTTCTTTATTTTTGCTGCAGTCCTGACAGCTTGGCTGCCGAGACTGGCAGCCATCCTAGTTCGCCTAGTAAGTTCCGACCTGCATCATAGAATGGAGGGCCTGGCCACGTTTTGGCCGGAATGCTGTTTACTGCTGCAACTGCTGGTGGACAGCTGGATTGGATCAAGCCGGACCCTGCTGCAGTTTTGATGTGCAGCTATAGCGAGATGTAAACGTAAATGAGCATGGGTGACGTGAGGATTGCGTGTGTGCGGCACTGCAGAGTCCCGACTGCAGCTTCCGGGCAGATTCAAAGTTCACTCTATATCCCACACACTGTGACCAAGAGTAATGACCTTTGAGTAAAGTGCCCCTGCAGGGCTGCTGTAACATTGTACACTAGTCCCTGGCAAAACCTACTCCAACAACTACAGATCACTTGTAGACGTAATTTTACGCCACCTGAGGCTTGTGCCACGGAACACCCAACCCTAGGTTTGTAAACATCCGTGCTGAAAGACATGCCCTGGCAATGGACACAGACAAGGGTGAGCGATGGGCTCGCGTAGCAGGGTGCATGCTGCTTTACGACATGCTGCGCCAGAGTGCAGCATGAGTAGAATTATTGAAGTCCATCGGCTCTGAAGCTCGCTTCCTGACCGAACTTCGCGCAGTCGTCGTAATCTTTCGTGCGGCTGGAGGAGCGCCCATCTTGCAGCAGAGCAAAGTGAAGGTGGGAACGCATGCCAGGTTCGCGATCCAAGAAAGGGTTGCAATTCTTTCGTGTGCGTGTTATTTTTTAGTGCTACCCCCTCCCCGTTGCACGGCAGGTGACCCTAGACTCCAAGTTCTCAAAGCTTGTCCTGTACTTACGAAAGCAACTCAAGTCTGAATCTGTGGTGAGTGCTTCGCCAATAGCACGTACTGCATGGATGCATGCACGTCAGGGACGGCATGGACGCTGCGGCATGCCACTCGCTGCATGCCACTCCTGACATCACATGCGTACGCTAACATCAAAGGAATGGTGTATTAGCAGCCAAGGTTATCGCATCAAGGCTGGTGTTGCGCCTGAGCTGAGTCCAACTAACACACGCTGAGTTGAACATTTGCAGTCGGGTATCCTTGAAGACACACCTGGTATCTTCGTCATCTTTGCAGTTTGTGTACCTGAGGGAAGCCTTCACGCCCTCGCTTGATGATGAGCTGGCTGTGCTCAAACAGGTGTGGCTGCAGCCAGAGCATATCATATACATTACTAAGTTTTCACCAAGCGTGCGCATGCCACTAAGAACTGAATGCGCATGCATAGGCCGGTCCCTGGCAGAGAATTTAGAGCATGAGCATGACCTTTATTGGCAGGGATGATTCCAATCTTGGTTGGTCTGGGTGCCACACAGCTCAAAGAGATGACCGTGCGATATGCGTAGTGCGCCCATGCCGAGTCTTCCAGCCTGGCATGGCACATGGAATATTGACTTGCAGGAAGTTCATTGCTGCAGGACTCATGGACCTGTAGCAGTTTCAACCCCTTGTCAATCCCTGCAACCATCGTTGTTGTTTGTTGTTGGCTGCCTATGTGCTTCACAGGCTTATGGCATTGACGGCAAGCTGCATGTCAACTACGCCATGACACCGGCCTGGGGATGACCGCATCAGTGTTGCCTGACCATGACCGGTTTCGAGGGTCAGCAAGAAAGGGCCTGCACACTCGAGAGCACAGGCCAGGCCACACCGGTCAAAATCAACCAATCAACCTGGACACAGGAAGAGGATCCAGTCTGTGCGTCATCATTGGGCAGATGAACAGCAAGTGTCAGGCTGACAGAGTGTCTACAGTGTCTACAAGTGGTACTGACCCTAGCTGACCCATCCCGGTGGTCAGGATGTAGTCATCAACAAACAAGCGCTTCTGACTGATGGGCACACAGATTTAGCCCTCACGATGAGAAATCAAGTTTGCAATTTGCCATGCCTCGATTTCATGCCACGTGGTGCAATCCAGATGTACCATCTTGAGGGCCCCTGCTCTAGTGAGGCTTAACATTCATGTCCGCAAGCATATGGCTGCACTCCCTCGAGTAGTCGTTCACGTCCACACTCCGCAGATGTATCTCAGCAGCCGCGTGCAGACCCGGCAGTGACCACTACAGAGGACGATTCTGCTCTGACTAAAAGTGCCCTTACCGCCTGACTAGTAGGTCAGGCTTGTTACACGACATTTGTTCGACATTCTTTTGAGCCACAGCATTCATATGGGAGACCCTACACGGATTGGGTGTCACTAATGCTAGGCCAGTGGTCCGAGGTTGTCAGCAAAATAGCAAGGGTTGGTTTGGCAGCATGCATGAAATGTAATCCGAGGTCAAATGAGGCTTGCCTTGCTGGCTCAGCAAGAAGTGAAGAGATGGCAAGCACTGCTCTACCCACATCTGTTTGTGCCACATACACTGTTTACGTCAGCTTGAACTGTGTGGCGCTTACTGTGCATGCCAATTGTGAAGGGTGCCCCGCCCCATGCGTCAATCAACAACCTGCTTCACTCGCAGAATCTTGGTACTCTGCCAACACATATGGTAATCCTGCTCTATGAAGCTGGTTCAGCATGGCTTGTGATTGAATGGCCTGAAAAGAAGTCAATGCATGCTCTTCGAGGCAAACCTTGCCAGACCAAAAGGGCGCCGAAAGGCAAAAGGCAAAGGGGAATGAGCTCCATCCGAAGATGTGAATTCTATAGATTCATCAGACTCGGATGCTAGAGGAGCAAGCAGGCTTGTTTGCATCCTAAACTGGCTCACTAAAAGTTGAAGCCCGCAGCTTCTAAGTAACGCAATGATGTGACTTAGACTCTACAGCTTAAACTTCTTGAGCTTTGTCTTTGATACCAAACTTGGGCTTCAGCTCATCTGTCTTAAGGCCCGCTGCAGCCGCCTTGTTCAGAATCTCTGCAGCCACTGCCTTGTCAGCACGTGGCAGCATGGTGTACACCATGGAAAAGCGGCTCACAGCAGGCAGGTGTGTCAGCGCCTGGAAGGCAAATGCTGCATTCTCCTGCAGGACCCAAACAGGTCGTAAGATTCAGAAAAGTCGGAACGGAATGGGATGTGTACTGCCCTGACCTACCCTGAGCGAGAGAGGCAAGGAAAGGCAGGAAGATTGGCAGAAACAAAGAGACTGTCACCTGGCACAGGTCAGAATGTGTTCGTCAAATGCACCACATGATATGTTTGGCAGCTGTGCCACACAAGCAAGACGTGGTGCAGGCACATGCCGCGTAGCAGCCCTACCTTTGCAAAATGGTTGAGTGCACGCAGCATGTGGCTGAGGCATGAGTTGTCCAGCGATTGCTTAAACAGGCTTGGGTAGGTGGAGGGCTCAATGGAGGCAACGTAGTCAGCAAGGAGCTGCAGTCATATGTTCAAGCAGGCCAGGTCTTAGCACAGGAAAGCATCGGCCATCCTCATGCCTACCACAGCTAGGGCAGGGGAGCAAGGGAGACAAACCGTTTCAGCAGCAGCAATGTAGGCCCATCCGCCATCATTCTCTGGACAATGCTTCAGGCAAGTAAGCCAGATGAGTCTAGATTTGACAGCGTGTACCTGTTGACACGTGCTGTGCCAAGTACAATAATTATCACCTAGCGTTGATGCGCTGATTGTACCTGAAGCCAGCTAGCCAGCACCCCAATGTACCTCGTTATCGTCGCCAATCAGCTTGCAGCCATTTGTAAAGTCAACTGCGCTCTTTGGCGGTGCAGGCCGCTTGCTGGCCAGGTTGGCAATGGCTGCAGCTGCCCTGGCTGCTGCCACCTGCTGCAGCTTGCTGGAGCTGATGCTGCCACTGCCACTGGTCCTGCGGCTGCTGGTGCTGCTGGTGCCGCCTAGGGAGACAGCCGGACTGAGCCTGCGAGCCTCGCTGTCAGCCTTGGCCCCATTCGCAGCGGGATGAGCTGCAGCGGCAGAGCCTTGTGTGGCCATGCCAACCGGCACGGTAAGCCCTTCGTGCTCATCTTCTGATGCATCGCTGCACGTTTCTTCAATCTGAATCTTTTGTCGAACAGGTGCTGGAGGCCTGCTGCTGGTGGTGCTGGCAGCAGCAGCAGCAGCAGCAGCAGCGGTGGCAGCCGCCTGCTTCGTGCGTAATGCTAGCAGCTCCCGCTTTGCTGCAGCCAGGTCATCTCGGGATTCCTTGTCGTTGCGCACGGCATGGATCTGCGGAACAGTAACGGAACAGTCACAAAACACTGCTATGTCAACAAGTAGAGAAAGCATTCCTGTATCTACCGTGTACACAAATGACTTCATAACATTGGTTTCCAGCTGAACAAGCACCAGCTTTCTGGGGCATCATGCACATGCTTTGCTGAGGGGGATGGTGGGGTCGATATGTTTGGCCATGGGCTGCAAAACCATGTGTAACAAACAAGCCGCGTATTAATCATGATGCAGCGCCAAGGTGCTTGTCCCACATCTGACCCAGCAGCCTGCAGCACGCCGACCTGCTCAAAGAGTGGCATGGCCACCTCAATGTCTTTCTACTCACCACATGGCCCACTGTTGATTGCTATGTGTAGAATGACTATGCGTAGTTTACTTTCTATCATAGTATGGCCATGGAACGACCCTAGCACTAGTCAGTCTGTAGCACCACGAGCTGCAATACCGCAGTACTCAAAACGTTCATGTGACGATTTCTTACCTGTTCGAACAGTGGCACAGCCTCTTCCAGCCTATCCACCTGCTGTAGCGCCTTGGCCAGTCTGAACTGTGCCTTGACATGCGACGGCTCCAGTGCCAAGGCAGCCCGGCAGGCGGTTTCTGCCTCGGACGCACGACCCAGCTTGAGCAACACCAAGGCCTTGTTGGCATGTGCGGCAGCGGTTTCAAACGCCTCCAGGCTCTGATTGTAAGCAGCCAGCGCCTGGGGCAGCTGGTTCTGCTTGAACAGATCGTTACCCGCCTCCCGGCACCCATCCGCTGTCGCTTGGCGATCACGGTCTGTTAATTCAGTTGCTGGAGTTCCGTTAGCAGTTGCAGTAGCATGGCTGGACGTGCGTGCTGGGTGCTCTTGGTTTGATGTCAAGTCAATGGTCACGTCCTGTTCAGATACAACGGCATTCTGATCTTGCCCCTGTTCATCGTCCTCGTGGATGGCTATCTTCTTGCCAGCTGCAGTGACAGGTGCTGCTGGCTGCGCTGAAGGTGCTGTGGCTGGTGTGGCTGAGTGAGCTGCTCGCCCACTGAAGGTTTCCTGATGTATCACAGGAACAGATGCGGCCGTGCTAGCTTGGCTGGGGGCGAAAGAGGGGGCTGGGGCAGGGGTGGCTTCAGGAGAGGCAGAAGTGAGTTGTTGGTGTGCTCTCTCACGCTTGATGCGTTCCGCTAGGTCGGTCATTTCATTCATAAGAGTGGCAGACATGGGTGACTTGAGTTGGGCAGCCCTGTGAGTGCACACACAGCAAGGTGGTCTTCATTGTTTATCTTTATAATCAGGAGACGGCAGTTGGCAGAAAACGTGAGACCTGAGTACTTTTGAGAACTGCGAATGGGGATATATTTTGGCAAGACGATGGATGGTGCATGCATGATAAGACAGGCCAATTGCCGCTTGGATGATTCTTTCTTTCAACTTGCCTTGCCACAATGGCCGCATTTTCTATCACAAACCCTCAACACACCCTAGATTGTTACTTTACACCCCTGTGGGCAACGTTGCAAATGCCATGTAATGACGATGGTCATGGCAATGATGAGATGATGATGATGGTGCCGGTGATGATGGCCGTAGTGTTCATGACCTTGATCCGGCCCACATGCGTCACCTGTAAGCCTCCATGGACTCCTCCAGCCTGCCCAGGGCGCTAAGAGCCAGTGCACGCCTGTGAAGGCCCTTCTCGTTTTCAGGCTCCAGCTGCACGAGGTGGTGACATCACAACAGCAACCGTTCAACCAACCAGCGCTGGGCTTATTTCTGGACCCATGTGTGCATTGTACTTGATAGACAGAAACGTGCTGTGAACTGAAACCTGATGGATGCCAACCTCCTCAACACTCCATACCCAGCATGCATGCTTGCAGCCTGCCCTGACAGTAGCTGAATTATGCAGTTATGTTTTCCACACACCAGGCCGCCTTGTCGGCCACATGTAAGAAAATGAGGGAGGGGATGGTAAGCAGCATGCGAAGTACATGCTGCTTGGCTGCTTCCACCTTGAGTAGCGTCAGCATTCCCCAGACCATGCACCCATTTCATTTAGTCGATTTACTTTGGAATTCATTACAGTAAGCATGAACTGTTGCACGTGTACTGCACGTGTACTGCTTCTCACCTTGAGTAGCGCATCTGCATGGCCCAGCGCCCCCTGAGCATCTCCCAGCTGCTGCAAAACCAGTGATAGGTTGGCCAAGCAGGCACGAGCCACCGCTGAGCCCTCTGGGGCTACAGTCAGAGCCCGAGACCAAGCGGCACAGGCACCAGCCAGGTCACGTGAAGAGTACAGCTGCCTGCCGGTTTCCTTCAACTCGTCTGCAGATGCCTGGTCAACCTTGGACGGCTCTGCTGCAATCTTGGACGGCCCAGTTGACACCTTGGACTCAGCTGGTGCAGGCTGAGAAGCAGCGGCTGCCTGTTGCTGCTGGCTGCCGCCTGGCACGGATGCCTGTACTGTTGCTGCCTGTTCGGTCACGCCAGCCTCTACCGACTGCAGCCCAGCGGCAGCTGCTGCCTGCTTGGCTGCTGCAGCTGCCACCACCTGCTGCTGCTGCTGCTCCTCTATCTGCGCCTGGCGCAGCAGGCGCTTCTGCTCCGCCTGTTTCCTCAGCCTATGTGACTTGGCAGTGGCATCACTCTCTATGCGGGCCACTTGCTGCGAGCTCAGCTGAGCGCCCGTTTCTGCAGACACACACACAACACATCAGAACGAAGCATGATGCAGCACATACAACATCACAACATGAAAGAGTACGAGGAGCGTGGATTTCTGAAGACAGCCAGCTAGGAATGTGAAACCAATCACGTCACGCCAGCCTACAGCAGGTGAAATCTGTGGTCGTGTGATGCGCAAATACTTATGGCGTCAGAGTGATAGTAACGCATGTGACCTGTCAATTCACTGGCTACATACGGCCTTCTATTTCTCCTCTTTGCCCTAAATTTTTCAGATCTGTTTTTTCTAATCTGATGATAGTACCTGGTATGCACAACTCTCTGTTTCCTCAATCTGGGTGTTCCAACACTCACCCTCCTCTTCATCGCTGTGTTCCTCAATGGTGACGCCACCCTTGTACTGCGTGACCTTGCCTGCCTGCGCCAGGCTGCGGGCGGCCTGGCGGGCGCGCAGGTGGGCGGCAAGGTCAGACTCAACCTAAGGCAAGAAACGGCAACAAAACCTCAAGTGGTGCAGGTGCATGTGTCGCATGTGCAGCATGCTCGCATGAATACAGAACGCAACTTTCTGGGGTGGCCGGACAGGGCATGGCGTACAAATTATTGCCCGTTATAGCAAGGGCAGCACAGAGCGATGGTTCATTGTAACTCATTGGCAGCACGGCATTACTGCGCACAACAAAGCCTGGCAGCGTTAGCCTCTGATCCAGATACTCCAACTACTGTCATTGCTTGTGGATTAGTGCTTATCAACGTCTGATTTCCTAGGTCATCATTTCCAGGGCACGTCACAGCTTGCGGTGGGAGCACGCTGCAGCAGAATGTCTTGATTGTGATATCAACCTCCTAAGCCTGTCAGCCGCACCCAACCCTGTTCAACACCCTGTGCCAACCTTCCCACCTCGGCCCTTGCTTTTGCTATCTGTTCTTTGAGGTTGTCGGTCTGTGCCAGGCCCTGGGCAATGACCAGGTCCTCCTTTGCCGCCTGCAACCATAACAAGTGACAAGAAACGTAATATCACGCTGAACTGTGGCGGTCGACATGCATACCTACGGAGCTGCGCACAGGACAGCACCAGGCCAGTGTTTAACTTCAAACCAGCTCTAAACCCTTCACACTTGATAATCTGCTGTATGGCTATGACCTGAAGCCTTGCGTCGACTCCTGTTTTCTCTCTCTCTGCACGGCGTTTCCTTCTCTCTGCGACTTCTGTCACATGCAGTTTGTCTCTCCCTTGCTACACAACAATAACCTGAGCTGTGTGCGAAAGCTCCTAGCAATTATACGCTGTTCTGTCAGTATACACAGCTATAGGGAGCCGTTTCAATCACAGTCACGCTGGTCTCTGGCCAACTGCCTACCTGGTACAGCCCCAGCTTTGCCTTGGCCTGCGCCCTCTTGTGCATGGCCTTGGCGTAGGAGGGGTCAAGGGCCACAGCCTGGGCGGCGTCATTCAGGCACCCCTTGGCGTCATTCAACTTCAGCTTGGCCAGTGCCCTGAAGGACGGGACGCACAAGTACACATATGTACGTGTGTGTATTCGGATACACAGGCGGATATACGTACTGATGTAATACAGTTGGGCAAGAGCGTGGAAAAGCTTCAGCTTGATGCTTCCTTATGGGCTTGCAACCTGCTTTTGATGCTTGGTGTGCTGATGATTGCCTAGACCTCACTCCAGCCCCTATCACAACAGCAGCCCAAGCCAGCAACATGCCTCACCTATTTGTGTACAATATGGCGCTGTCTGGCTGCAGCTCCAACGCCTTTGTGTAGACATCAATGGCACGGACCAGGTCATCATCAACCAACAGCCTGTTGCCCTGGGCTTTCAAATTTGCAGCTTCCTCCTCCAATGTTAGAATAGCCAGTGGCACTTGCACAGCGGGGGGTGCTACGGGGGTGGCGGCAGGGGCCCGCGGTACTACAGCAGCACTGGCTGTTGGTGGGGTTGGCGTGACATGGGCAGGCACAGGGGCAGAGGGAGCAGGAGCTTGAGCAGGTGCTTTGGCAGTGGGCTTGGCCGCAGTGGTTGAGCCTTGGGTGGATGGCTTGGCGTCAACAGCTGGTGCTGACTGAGCAGCTGGCGTGGCGGCAGGTTTGATCTGGGCCGTTGCTGCTGGTGCGGCTGGCTGCTCCGCCACTACAGCTGCAGCTGCTGCTTTGGCTGCCTTTGCAGCTGCCTTCTTAGACAGTGCAGGCTTGGCAGTTGCATTCTCAGATGTCAACGGCGCTGCCACTGGCGACACTTTGACATCTGCTGACATCTTTGCCTGTTCCGCTGGCTTCTTGGCATCCTTAGCTGTGGAGGCTGGTTTGGCCAAGTCTGCTGCACCCGGCTGCTTTGTTGCAGTTGGTGCTTGTGCTGTGTGCTGGTACTTGCCTCCATCTTGCACCACGTCATCATCATCACTATCCTCTTCTACGACAGCAATTTTAGTCTTTCTAGATGTAGGCCGGGCAGGGCTAGGCAGCACCCTGGCCTGCTCATCGACCTTGGACATCTGAGCCGGCGGCTGTTGAACCTTGGACGCCTGCGGCTGTACTACCTTGGACTCAGGCAGCCCCTGTTGCTCGTCTGTATCGCTATCGCTTTCCTCAACCACTGGAATGCGTGTGCGTTGTGTTCCGCCGGGGTGGCTGGTGCGTGGTGCAGGCTCTGAAGGCGCAGCCTGACCTTGGACATGACCTTGGCTTAGCATCTGACCTTGGACAGGCGCAGTCCGACCTTGGACGGGCACAGGGACATCACCACCCACGTCGTCGTCTTCATCATCATCGTCTACTTCCTGGATTGCCATGCGCTTCATGCCAGACAGGCCGAGGGCCTTGGCAGCTCGCTGCTGCATGGTGCTGAGCTCCTTGTGGCCTGGCTCGAGTGCAAGGCCGGACTCAATGTCCTGAGCAGATGGCGGGCAAACAGCAGGCAACCCACAATCACGATATATTCGCAGATCTGCACACCAATAGCAGGTGGGCCTACGAAGCTGGAACAATTCCTTTCCGAAGTTTTGTGTCCCGGCACACCCTCATGCATGGCGAACCAGCTTGCTCACGTTGCTGCTTTACACCTGTGTCACACACGTAGCCCGCCTTGCTTGTCCCAGTACAATACAAAGCAGCCTCCGTTCTTGCCCCTGATTGCATGGCCCTTGACTCACCTCCATTGCCTGTTTTGCCTGCCCCAGCTCCATGCGTGCAGCCGCCCTCCTGACGTACCCCTTGAGAAAGCCCTTGTCAAGCGCAAGCGCGGAGTCACAGTCCGCCACAACCTGAATGCGACGAGATTGAAGCAAGCCACTTGACAAGCAGGCGGGAAACTAGGCGAATGGTGCTGCCATGAAGGATAGCGGTGCTGAAAGCAAGAGAACATTCAAGGCACTCATGACACAAAACATGGAGTAGGCTTGTAGCCTGTCACTGGAGCAGTGTTGTGAATCCGTTAAGGCACAAATCGCACCTCTGGGTACATCTTGAGCTTGAAGTATGCAGCGGCGCGGTTGCCATACACACCAGCGTTGTCAGGGTTGTAGCCCAGGCTCAGTGTGTAGCGCTCCACGGCCTGAGCATACTCCTTGGCCCTGTAGAAACAGCCAGCGCTTCATTTAGCCGTTGTTTGTAGATAGCATAGTTTGCAGCCACACCATGGGATTGTACCATACGTAACAGGTGGACATACCGTTACAGTAGTAAAAATACAGCTACGAATCAGGTTTTCTGTTATTTGAGCTCTTCGCATTTACGGTCCTTGGGTTTTTTTTTTGCATATTTATGCAGTTGGAATAACCACTGGTCTTGAGCCATACCTCACTGGCTTCAGCACAAACTATACAGGGTTTGCCTGTAGATGGCACCTAGCCTGACGGAGGGTGAGGGTCAGTCCATGCCTGGGAAATGCAGGTTACCTTGCTTTACATGGCCTGAAGCTCATGCTGGGGCCACAAGCGGGGCCAAAGCCGCATTCACAAGCAGGCTACCGAGCAGTAGACTTCCTAGTAGCACGCCAGCATGGTGATCGCTGACATGGCACACACTTACGTCTTACGCCTTGGTTCTACGCGCTGACATGGCACACACTT
>QAXH01002460.1:0-25837 GCA_004335635.1 Chloromonas sp. AAM2 | reverse complement strand
CGAAGACCCGGGCATGCAACACTATGTATGCATCACAAACATGTCCAGGCTGGCCAGTTCATCCAGTTCTCCTGTTCTAGTTAGGATAACACATTGTACTTGAAAAACAATTGCAGGCTCTAAACTTAGAAGAAAGATTTTTTTTGTGGTTCTGATACTTGAGAGGGGCGGGTCTACCCGCATGCAGCAACTATGCATGTAATAGCGGCTCGTGAAGCCATGCCATACATGGCTTGTGCTGCAGGCTTGCGCGTGGGTCAGCCCAGAATGTGACGCTCTCACGGTTACGAAGAAACTAGACAGCTGTGGTCTGCTGGGCCTTGAGCAGGCATGTGATTACCTGTCAAGGACGCATTTGGAAGGGGTCAAGGTCACTGATGACTTGAGACCTTGTCTTGCATATTGCATGGTGGCTAGCGGATGTGTTTGGCGGATGTCGACGACCAGCACTTCTGCTTTTATGGATCATGTGGTCTAGCTCCTTGGTGTAGCCACTGAATGCCATGCCTGCCTTCAGCCTTCTGCTGTTGTTTGGAATGAGGGTTGGACGTCTCAGCATATGGAAAGTGTACCAGAGGCCCTGAAGACTGGACCATTTTGAACTCACGTCTATGCTTGCCAGGTGTTCTTTCTACCCATTACAGCATTTTGCCATGACTTGCACGAAGACGAGGTTGCCTGAGGCCAATGGGCGGGAAAGGAGTGGGCTCCTCTACCACACAAGCTGCTTTACCTGCCACAAGAAATCTTCACAACGGTCAACGGCATATTTGGGTGGTTTGGCGCACGCCATTTAGATTGGCTAAGCCTGCACAGCCGTAGATAACTCGAGGCACCAGCCAATAGTAAACAGATCAGAATGGCATCCATGTTGAGTTCTCGCGTTCAGTCCACCAGCACAGCTGCCCGTTGCGCAAGGCAGCAAGTGCCATGCGGTCTCCTTCCCCTAGCCACTGGCGTACAAGGGGCCCCAGTTGCGCAGCGCCCATGCATCGTCCTGGCCGCGCCAACCAAGAGGACACACAGGCGGAGGATGTGCTCCGCTCAAGGTAGGTTGTGGCTGGGCGTCTTCGTGGTGATTGTGGAAAATATCATCGCGGTCTATTACACACCATCGTATGCCCTGTATGCTGTAGCTGAGGTGAAGGACACACCGCAAGCTTCAGCTGCCAGCGAAACTTCATCGGCTGACTGGGTGCCCGTGTGCTTGCCGGAGGAGTTGCCCAAGGGTAAGTTCACCATCGCAACCAGCCACAGATTTTGCACAGTGTCGTTGGAGATGGAAATCAAGATCCAATGTGCATCGAATCTGCGCAGGCACACGGAAAGAAGTCGAGGTTGGTGGAGCCCAGGTGCTTCTTTTCTGGTACCGCAACCAAATCTACTGCATTGAGAGCCGCTCTCCAGCTGAGGGTGCTTACAGCGAAGGCTTCATTAAAGCCAAGTTCACACAGGTGTGCGCGCGTCCCTGCATCCTTGCACTTTGCGCCACTCCTGTCTCTCTGACCACATGCTGACCAACCAACATGCGCCATCCCTTGGACACATGACCCTCTGCTGCCTGTCCTACTGCCTACCTTCCAGATCCTTTGCAGCACCTGTGCTTGTGCCTGTGCCTGCACTCATGCGGCGTGCGTGCTTACAAAGCATCTTGACCACCACAAACCCACCACCTCACACTTGCAGGACTACTGCATCGAGTGCCCTTCCACAGCATCTCTGTTCTCTCTTCGGGACGGTTCAGTAGTGTCCTGGTACCCAGGAAACCCAGTCCTGGCCGCCCTGACACCCAAGGATACATGCCGGCCACTGGAGGTGAGACATGGGGTTCGATCCACGGATTGTCTCACAACGGGCGGAGAACACAACCCTCTGGCGTGCAGAGCAGCCGACAAAGGTGCTGGCGGAATGACAGGCCAGGCCCTGAACGGTGACCTGCAGCAACCCAGTTGCAATTGTAACAGAGAAGTACCGTGCATGACTGCCGCCTCACAACCGCAACGCAGATCTTTCAGCACAGATCCACCCCGGTGATGCTGGCCCTTTTCCTGCTCAAACCTTGCTCTTTGCATGCATGACGATACATTTGAAGTTGACCCTGTTACAGCATGCACCAAGCTCTATGTGGACCTACCTCGTGAGGTTAATGCACTAACCAACCATGCTCTTCGCATGCATGGTGCTGCAGATCTACCCCGTGAAGCTGGCCCAGGAGGCCATCTACGTGGATGTGACACGCGCCCAGTTCGCTCGCAACGCAGCGGACCGCGGTGGTGCAGGCACCTCCCTTGAAAACAACAACGTGTTCACAGTGAGTAACGGATTCTCGAGTGCTGTCATGTCATGTCATGTAATGCATCAGTGTCAGTGGTGAATCTGTGATTGGTGAATCGAAGCAGTTAGTGGGTGTATCAACCGGCAAGCAGTGTGGAAATGTGTTCTTGAAAAACTGCGATCACCGTTCGTTGTGCCGTGCGGTTGTGCGAGTGTGGCAAATGTTGTCGGTGAAAATGTTGTTGTTTTAAACTTCACTCATCTGTTGTCTTCGCCCGCAGACCCAGCCCAATGTCTACTTTGAAGGCATGGACCCAAAGAAGGAGCAGGCCAGCCTGTACATGGAGAGCACCAAGCCAGGCGCAGAGGTGAGAACCATGCATGCGCACTGGGCCTGGCCACACCTTGTCATCAGTACGGAGTCATGCCATACGCACAGGCTATACGAACAGACAGGTCAGGCTCTCAGGGCGATTGACTCACAAACAGACACACTGACTCGCAAACAGACTGACTCTCAGACGGACAGACGAGCGCATGGTCAGACAGGCAGAGTACCCATCAGTGCCCCTCCCGACATTGCAACAGTAACCATAAGCTTGTGGATCCTGGGGCTGCAAGGTTTAGCCCCAGAGTGGCTGTTGTGAGACCTGAGGCACTCAACGTCTTACAGAACCATAAAATTTTTTATGTCTGTGTATATGCTCAGACGAAGTCTGGCTGCCTTGCTGTTTGTTGGTCAGCACCAGGCTATTGTGCGTGGTACAACCTAGCGTATAAACACAGTGGAACACGTGGTAGAACATTCACTGCTATAAAAATGGCTTGTGCACGAAGCTCCTTCGCTGGTCTGTTTCATTGATATGGGCAAAGCTCTGACGAGGGTGCCTCCGCCACATCAACACGTGCATCTACCTGATTGCAGTCCTTTATCATTAATTGGCTTGGTGTGTTGCTTGTGTTTGCAGCCCCTGCCAGCTGTTAGTTCTGCCGCCGTTGCCATCACCACCACCATTGGCATTGGTGCCTTTGCCGTGGCCGGCACAGCAGTGTGCATATACCTGGAGAGTTTGCCACTGCTGGGCGTGTTCTGGGCAATCATGGGGGGCGCAGCGGCGTATATTGCTTACCGCTATGTCAACCGTGCCACTGAAACCACCAACTAGAGGCAGCGGTGTTGAAGGGACAGCATGTGCGAACTGAAATGGCTGAATTTGAACATAACTAGGTTTGCCTTCGGAAGGTTGGCCTTTGTGGTTGGTGCCCATGCAAGAACACAAAGTCGCGAGATCCCCGCGCTGGGTTCATAATTGTGACTGACTGGAACGCTGGTGCAAGATCAGCAGCATTTTTGGCCAGTAGACAGACACAACAGACGACTTTGGGGCGGTGTGGGCAGGTAACAGAGGCTGGCATGTCAAGGCCAATTTTTTGTCGTATCCTGCTGCTTTGAATCAGCTGGTGCGGCAAGGCACTTGATTTTTGTGGACAAGGTCAGATTGAATTTGGATGTAAGTCATCATTTTTTTCCAGATGGGCTGTAACGTCAGAACCCTCGCGGATCATCTGGCCTGCGTTCAAAGAAAACAATGCTGTGAGTTTGGGCTCAGTGTGTTGTGCTGACGGCTGGGTACTCTGTACGCGCTGGCAGCCTGAGGCTGAACCTCGCGAAAACAGGCCAAAGGAAAGTGTAAGGCGTGTGGCGGTGTTCGACTTGCGCGTGTGCATCAGACAAACATATCCAGTCAATGTGCAGGCGAGAATAGCAATAGTTTCCAGCAGCAATGACCCGCGTGGGGCTCTGCATCTTAGTCCTGTTTGGTCTTGCCAGCTGGACAGCGGCAGCCGCTCGTTTGAGCACGGCAACACACCGTCAATCGTGAGTCGAACCTCACTAGCCCGGGTTGTTTCAGCCTAGCAACTAGGGTTTCACCACCACCGATGAAACCTCCACCGATGCACGCATGCCCCGAGGTACACCGCACGTACAAGAGCCAGCTTACAGCGTGCCGTCGCCTGTGCAGGTCGGATCCAGGCGTACGGTTTCCCAGGCCCTCTGTTGATGACGCTGCACTGATGGTGCGGTGGCTGGTGTCGTCCACATCATGGGGCACTCTGTCCACTTTGGATAAGGAGAACGAACAACTGCCCAATGGGTAAGTCCGTGAAGACCAGCATCCCTATGAAATAAGGTGCACGTGAGCTCAAAACCCAGAACTTGAAAAACACATGAGCCCAGAGTAACTACATAGCAGGTGTCTGGAGACCAGGTGTCTGGAGAATCTTGTGCTAACTTGTGGTTCTACCTTGACATGCTACCGTACTGCTCCTACTAGTTTTCGTGCCTAACTAGTTTGCGTGGCATTGACTACATCTTTGGCCGCATCTACACGATCCATGTCAAGTCATCACATCCAAGGCTCGGTATGGCTGAATAGATCTATATGTGAGCTTTTCAACGCACCAACTTCCATTCACTTTGGCCTAATGGTAGGAAAGTCAACGGTCTGGTTGGCGCCTTTTTCATGCCACCAAAACGTAAATTAGTTTGAAACAGCACGGTCTCACTCTTCTCATTCTGACCCGTTTCTTTACCAATGGATCGCGCCACAGGGGCATCAAATCACACAGCGATGATTCGGGCCGGATCTTCTTTTACCTCACTCCCAAGGACGGCTCCACACAGGACCTCATGGTAGGTTACCACCATGTTATGCACATGTGATGAGCATGTTATCAGCATGTGACGCGCATATTCAGAAAAACGCAGCTCTCAGCTGCAACAATACTGGACCGCAGTCGGACACGAGCATGTGATGCACAAGACACTTGCACTTGCAACTCGCAGCTTCGCGAGCTTCTGACGTTCCGCCCTGTCGCAGCCTGGCCGCCTCTTCCTAGACGTGACCGACTAGGCCTCCTGGCCCTTCTTGCGTCCCTTACTGTCGTCTTTGACTTTAGCTTGGCTCCATCCTGTTTTGCCTTCAGTTGGCCTGCCTTGCCTGCTTTGTTACCTGCGTTCGTTTTGCTGTCTTGCTCAGGGTGGGCCAGGGCGGTGCCCATCCCATTCCGTGTCCTCTGGGGGTGTATTTACATATATACCGTATAGACCATATCTCATTCCCCAGTAAATAATTGGCTGTTAGGGGGTGCGGGGTCGAAAACCCCATTTTTGGCCTTTCGCGGGAAGTTTGCGGGAAATTTTATTGATTTTTTTCCACGCTGCGGGACATCAAACGCCTCGTCACATCGCGCTGCGGGAAGTGAAAGGCTTCGAGATGTGTGCGCGAGCATGCAGGTAACTCCGGCCTGCGGCCGGCTGCTTCCCAGGCTTACAAGGTCTCCAGTTTCATCACCTTCATCATGCACGCACACAAGCAGACATGCAAGCAATTGATCAAATAACGACTCCATGTTACTCCATGGCCGTGTCTGTCTGTGCATCTATGTACTATACAAGCTTTATACACCAAACTTTGTACAAGCTATGTGCTTGTCTGCATTTTCATCTGGTTAGCAGTTTGCGAGGTTTGATGCAACAATTCTCAAGTCTGCCTTAAAGCAGAGACTGAGCCCATCGCGCCTGCCATGCGCGAAGCCATTTAGCGCGGCAACAACGGCCCGTGGCAACAACGCCCCGTGGCAACAACGGCCGGGGACGCTGCGCGAAATTATAATAATGTCTGGCGGCGCCTGCGGGAAAAAAAATAATGTACGGGTGCGGGACCTGCGGGACTTGCCTCCTGCGGGATGAGATATGGTCTATACGGTATACCAGGACAAACATATTTTGCAATATTTTGTGAACAGCTCTGAGAGGCTGGGCGATCAAGATCTGCCTCTGCCCAGCCTCTCGCTGACTCTGCCTCACTCTCCTGCGTCGTGTGAATCTGCTGCTCTTTCCTCCTGCTGAAAGGCTGTGCCTCACTCTTTTGTTTTGATGCTGCCCTGCTTTGATGCTGCCCTGCTTCACTGGTGTCCTGCTGATATGTTGTGCTGCTCCTCAGGCCGCCCCTCACTCCTCCTACAGTGTGGGTGAGGTTCAGTTAGAGGGACCGGGGGAGGGGCTATGCCACGGAGTGGATCCAGAGGTGAGTGGTGACATATTTTGTACTGCCTTGTTTTATGCTGGTTCGATGCTTGCTGCATGCATGCTTTGACGCTGAGAGGAACTGTGCCATGGGGTTATAAGCAGGTTGTAACGGTAACGGTGGAGCTGGGTTGGCGCTTTGTGCCCGTATCACAGCACACCTCAGTGCCATGCTGCATCATACTAACAGTCCTGTACCGCATGGTGCAAACTGACGGTACCTGATCGCACCACATCGCACCACATGGCGTGACCGGCCGTTACATCGCACCACATCACACTGCAGGACCCCGCATGTGCCAAGGTCACTCTGATAGGAGTGACGTTACCCGTGCCGGAAAAGGACCAGGAAATGGCCCTGGCTGCCATCTACAAGCGGCATCCCAGCGTGCAGGACTGGCCACCAGGCCACAGCTTTGCAGCGTAAGTGGTTCCCAATCAGTTGGGCGTTTGGTTGGTTGAGTGATCAGTTCGTTGGTTAGCAGGTTAGCTTGTCATTCCTGTTCCGCTCGTTTTGTTTTCTTGCTCAAGGGCAGGTCGAGGCTGTGTCCATCGCGTTTCGTGTTCTCTGACGGCTCCCCTTATGTTAAACAGCTACGGTATATGATATGTACTTTTAGTCATGTTCTTGCAGTCTTGTATGCAGGTGGGAACTGCATGTGCATGAGGCACGCCTGCTGGACTGGTAAGAGACTCCATGTGGCCATGCATGCAGCCCGCATGAGAATTGTAGTCCAGACTGTAGGGCCTGCCAAACAACTATCACGTGTAAACTCATATATATACTGATGTGTATACCATTTTCATATACGTATACCACTGCTGTAACTAAAGTAAAAATCTGCAAATCTGCATTCATGCAAGGCTTGCTAGCAATTCGCGCTCAGTGCATGCGGGCCCCTGCTGTATTCCCTCCATGCGTATCCATTCTTTTCACAGGTACGGCGGCATGAAGATTGTAACGGGCGATGAGTACTACGCAGCCGATCCGTCGGAGCAGCCAGACCACCTTCACGTTCAGATGCAGACTGCGACTGGCAGCCGGCGCCTGATGCACATCTGAACTCATCTGAACTCATCAGAGGCTGCCTGTGCATCAGATCAACGCAACCTTGTCCCATGCGCAATCCAAGTCACCAGCAGAGGCTGCATGTGCAGCAATTGCACACAAATTTGCAGCTCCTCCCCACAGCAGTCCTCCCCGGATTGAAGGCCATGTAAACAACAACCGTCTTACCTGCAGCTGACACCTGATCAACGCCAGCCACTGGCATGAGTGTCTTAGCAATGCTTCTGTTTTAGCAATGCTTCTATCTTTGCAATGACAACAGGTGGTGGCCTGCTTCTAACTACTGGCAGCATGGCTGCTACTCGCACGTTTGTGAGCATTCCTATTAAGTGTACTACTAGCACTTGTACGTCTACATGCTGTTGCTGCCACCCTCTGTGGCTTGCTCTTCAACCACACTTTGCCTACGCATGAGTTGTTTCTGCCCTTCACGTGTTGCCTATGCCAAGCCTCAAAGGTCATGAGGAGATGCTAAGGAGCTGTTGAAGTTGTTGTGCTGATGATATTCAATTGCTGAGCATGAATTCTGGGCTGGACGTGTTGCTTAGGCTAATGTTATCCAAGAGACCTAAAAACCTGTTGATAGTCCTTGTGCTGATGGTATTGGGCTGCTGAGCATGAATGGGGTAAAGGCAGACTGCCAGGACAGAACCTTTGCTTGAGCCGCTGCACTGTCGGCAACGTTGTGGTGCTTTGGTAGATCTGATAAGACCGTGTAATGATTTTGTCATGGATTCTGAGTGAGCAGAACTACTGGAATATGGAGAATGGGATATGGCGCTCCCATTCAGCCCGCGCCGATTATCACCATCCACCTTTCCACCTGGGATCCCATCACTGTATCATCAGGCAAGACGGTTCAGCCTTATACGGATAAATCTGTTCATACCAGGGAAGACTGCCTGGTCTACCCAGAGCATAAGGAAGAGCAGAACGAGGCGAACAAAGCAGGCACAATGGGCCAAAGGCTGGTTTCAAAACAAACCGCCTATATCAGCGTCTAAGATCAGGGAAGGTATTAGGCTACAGCCGACAAATATGACGGCCTACACCTGCTTGCCTGTTGGACGTTCGCTGGCCGCTTGACAGGCCATAGGGGACTGCCTTTGCAGATGATACAGAAGGCGTTGGCGCTGATGACACCCAGTTGCATGACGAGTGCCACTGCGCAAGTTCGCTTTACTAAAGAAACGTACGTCAGGGAAGCCATCACAGGACACAGGATCGAATGGCAGGAAACCACCACCAGACCTACCCGAAGTCTGTGGGACACCAGTCTGACCTTTGATGGGCATGGCAACGAAACAAGGCTAACAAGGAAGGAACGTAAAGCTGAAGGAATGCAGACAACAAAGCAGGTCGTCAACCAAGGGCAAGTCTGAATGCATGCCGCTAAACATCCCGATGTAAAATCCAGCCGGCAAGTTGAGTTGACTCAGCTTCAAGCACCATGCAATCAAAAGCATTTGAGGACCTGGTCAAAGGCACGGTTCATACAGGCCAGTCCATGATAGCCCCACAACACACTGCCAGTTCGTCAGAAGTGGATTTCCACTACTGTCAAGTACCGCATAACCTGTAACCTGGATCACTCAAAGCTGTGCGAGTCTGCGCAAAAGATTCTCCATGTGCGGTTTGAAAATCTGACGAGCACTTGGTCACTGGCATGTTTACCCAGCAGCTGCTTTACTGCCTCCCGGCTGCTGCTGTCCGTCCATAAGCTAGCGTCCAAGAGTGTGACTTGCATAGCACGTGTCACGCCTGCCATGTGCACGTGCAGGCAGTGCAGCCATCCTGCCAGGCTGGACGGTTTCTCGGAATGTAGTACCACGTGGATCACATGCTCCGGCAGGGCGCTGAACAATCCTGGCATGTCACTGAGGTGTGGCTGTCCGGCCGGTGCAATGCCATCCAGTTGATGGTAGTGAAAGCACAGTGTGGTGAGGGTGGGTGGAGCAGCTGCCAGGCTGTCCCGCACCGGTTGCGGAATGGTGTACCAACGAAGTAACAATGGGTACGTTTCTTCATGGTAAATAAAACATAATGCTTCGTGGGAGGAACGAGCCAGTATCAGTTTCATATCCCGTGCGAAGTGGCCCCGGTGATCCGTACCGTATGCTGGCAAATAGACCCCAAAAACGGGCTGCTCATAGGACCAGGCGTATGTGGAACGCGACTGAAGGCATAACCTGGGACAGCTTAAGATCTTGAGGTAATCAAAGTCGAGGTGATCATGCTCCGTAAGATCTAAGAATTCGTGCATAATGCAACGGTTGATGGCATCTAGAGGCAACTTCACCAAATTGCTCAAACAGCCTGCTCGATGCAGATGTAGACTGTCCCAGGCACATGGCGCGGAAGCGTAATTGTCCTTCAAGGCTAAGCCAGATAAGTGGACATGTGCCAGCCGCGGGTGGGCCAGTATTCGTTCAAATACTGCATCTGTAAGACTTGGAGAGTCAGGCAGCAGATGCAGCTCCTTAAGGGCTAAAAGCTGAGGCAGATGCTCAGCAGCTGCTGAGTCGTCTGTGATGAGAGTCTCTAGCCGAGTCTGATCCACTAACGATAGCAGCATGCCAAAGAGTAGGCGGCTTGACGCTGAATTTTGTCCACAACACTTGAATTCAAGAGTGCGAATGCTGCTGGAAAGATGTTGCGCCGCTGGTGCTGGGGCTGGCTCCTGCTCGGAACTCGTCACGCTGGAAGTGCTGCTGCTGCTGCTGTTGCTGCTGCTGGATGAGCTGCTGGATAGTTTGCAACAGTGCAGTCCAAACGTATGCAGGCGTGGCAGCCGTTGCAGCTGCAGCTGGCTGCTCTGGGACAGGTCGGCAGGTTGCAGCCACACGGCATACAGCCTGATGGAGGTGATGCGATGCCATAAGCAGGACGCAGGACTGAGTAGGCAGCGATGTAACCACACGGCTACGCTCGGGGACTTAGCGGCCCGCAGCTGGGCGGGGCTCGCACGACTGTCGCTGCTGCCACCGCCGGGCGCGTCGACAGCAGAAACGTCGTGAAGCGACAGACGTGTATTGAGCGCATTGCTGATGACAAGGTCTGCCAAGGCCTTGCTGGTGTGAAAACATGCCAGCCGGTCCATGGCTGTTAAGTGCGCAAGCAAAAAGGGAAGAACTTCTTCAAACGATGCGACCAAACCTGCGTGAGGTGAGGATCATCATCACAAGTGGTTCGTGAGGTGAGCAGCATGATTACAGCCCATGCATGCATGGCGTGCTGTACACTGTGCAGAGGACAGGAGGACAAGGTGGCACGACATTGTTGGCAACTAATGCATATACACCTGGCTGCATGCATTGCTGAAAGGATGGCAATCCGCGTATGCATGCCAATCAGCCCACCTATGTACACCTGCATGCGTGTAGATTGTTTGCATGCAAATTCAAGCTCAATTGAGACCTGCGCCGCACCTGAGGCACTCGCCGTACATTGGCCGATGGTCATGGTCCTGACCACGGTCAAATTTGTACGAAGGTTGATGACGTACAGCTTTGAAGGAGCGAAGAAGGACTTAGTGCCACGGCTCATTGATTGAGAGCGCTATACCGTTTGACACCTATCACTGGTGTCAGGTGACCTTTTCACCTTGTGAACGACAGACAGCATTGGGCTCTATGTTCACTCATGATTAATGAGAAGTCGTGATGAGACATCGCGCCCTTTCGCACAGTTGGAATGAGTGAGTGCACCCCGCCAATGTGTCTGCACAGTCAGGATTACGGAATCTGTGCCAGCGTTTGTGCCTCGCAGTGTCTTGCCAGCCTCTCGGACATGCGTCATCGTTGAGATGGGGATGGTTGTCACCAAGGACATCACTTGTTTCCACGATTCCAGCAGAGGTGGCCCTGGCCCATGACCAGCACATGTGTTTGCCTTTGCTGCCATGTGACTGAGAGCTCAGGGGAATTCTGAATGAGTGACTTGGGGATGGCTGTGTGAACTGGACACCAAACAACTCACATCTAGCCGCCAGGGCTAGGTCGACCAAGGCAGCCGTCGGCCATATGACGTCAAAACACGCCCACATGGTGCCTGCCCTTGTTCACAGTGTGACAGGCCCCTCCTGTCTGTAGTAATGCTGGCGCTGCTGGCGGTTGGTGCAGATCAGAGGCCTTGTCTGATCAAACTTGTGTATGTACCGCTGGCAGCTGTTCAATGCGAAAAGCAAGGAGAGAGGGGCAAACAGAGTTCCTTTCATGCACATGCCAGGTGCGTGTAGCCTGGTTTGAGGATGAGGCAAACATCACTAGCGTTGCTAAAATAGGCTATGCCTGAATGAGTGTGCGATGGGATGTTGTTGTTTGCTAACCTGATGCTTTGACTTGCCACAGCAACAACTCTTTGGTCAGTGGTCTACTGTCGCACTTCGGATGAGGTGACTTGCTTCCGTGTGCTTACTACCGACCTTTGTGTGGGTGCAGGTTGGGTGTTATTGTACCCTTCATCAGTTGAGGCTGAGCTAATGCCATGCATTGTGTTGGCGCTGTGCTGTTACCATCCACTGAGAGAAGGTTCACAGCTGTGCTGGGGCTGTGTTATTGCCACTGCGTTTGTTGCTGTTGCCCAGGCCTTCAATATTGCAAGGTCTGTTCAGAAAACACAAGTGCGGGTGTGCAGTCAGCACAACTGTAAACCGTGTTCATGCTGTGTTGGGACTGTGCTGGGGCTGAGTGAAAACAACTATTTACATAACAGGATGCATATCAAGCAGGTTCATTCATCATTTCACAGCAACGACCTGACTTTTAACTACTGATGGTTATACGCACACGCTTCCAGCACAATCTCTCTCTCAAACACTCATCATCGTCAGGCGTGATAACCAAGCACCATAAATATATATAGCCATCGGTGCCATATCAATATATATCATCACCATTCCGCTTTCATAAAACATCCAGGCATATGCCAAAACGAGTACATGAACACAGCTCCTTTGAGCCAACAAATGAACGTCAAATAAGGCAAGCTGGTAGCCTGCACAATAACACTATTGCAGAACCATTTTGATGGAATTGCAAACCACCGTGGCACACTGAAAACAACGTCAACAAACAGCATGGAAGTAGACAGTCGAGCAGACTTTGACCCCAACATCACATGTTATGCCAATATAAGTGGGGGTGACATGCCTGTCACGTGATGCCTTCGTCACGCCACGTGAGATGCATGACCATCTGTATCTGTTCACCGGTTCAGGTTCAAAGCAAAGCACTCAACTGCACGTCACGCTACGGCCAAACCAAGCAGAAGTGCTGCCTAGACACCATGAACCTAATGCACCGCACTCAACAGCCATCATTCTCACAGGCAAACAAACAATGGGATTTGAGACGACCAGGCTGCATCAAAACAGCAACGCTTTCAGACAGCTGCACAAGCGTACGAGCATTTTCATTGTGGAAATCCTAGGCTCAGCCTCAACAAACACAACCTACGATTAGTTCTCTCCTGACAGGTTCTTCAGATTGGTTCTTCTCATGCAATGCCAATGCCAGTGTCATTCCTTACCCTAGCTTTCCGCGCATTGACTGGCTGCTAGCACCACGTGGAGCCAATGCAGTCACGTGGCACAGCCTGCCTGGTCCACTCACCAACAAAGTTCTGCCAAGCAGTTGCTATCAATAATCCAACCAAATACGCTGCAGCATGCGGTGTTTAGCCAGCAGCCAGTCCGCTTGGGTAAATCAGCTATTGTAACGGGTGATGGTCACGCACCATGCGATGCACATGGGCAGGATTGTCAGGAGGCATGGCATGGAGACATGGCATGGCATGACGATGCAAATGAATGTGCATGTGCTGTGCAAGACTGCAGCCTCATGCTGCGATAGGAATGGTCAAAATCATATGCGGTTGGGTCAATGTCTCTGCTGCACAACCGCTAATGCGTCTGTCCATGCAATGTACATGGCGCAGCAAGTCACCCAGCCATGCGGCTTCAAATCCTACGACACCATTTCCAGGACAAACAGCTGTTCAGTGATGGGCAAAGGGTGCTCTGCCTGGCCTTGAATGCAACTTGAATGCAAACCGCACGCAGCCAGATTCGTGTGCTACCCTACCCATGTGTGCAGAGTTGACGTTCGCCACCAGTGCGATCGCCTGTCTGTTCAAAAGGAGACGCACAGCAGCCGACGCTATGGTGTCTTGCTGCTATGGCCTCAGCTTGTCGATTTTGAGGGCCAGAGCGGCTGAGTGAACTCAAATTCATGTGGCGTGGACAGATGGCTGAGCAAGGCACACGCAGCTCGTGCACTCACGCCCATTCCTCAACTGCTGTTGTCCCTATCAATCGCCATCAGCAGCAAGCCGCCAAGCTCCGCCAAGCTCCGATCACGGGGACATGCATAGGTTCCTCTCCAATGCATCTGGTGACCAGAGCGCACGTCACTACGCCCAAGCTTAGGAGCTCGCCATAGGTGCATAGTCGCTCCATCGCAGCCGCCCACAACTCCGCTCTCCATCGCCATTGCCAAAGTGCCGGAAGTATGGCGGTTGCGGGAAAGTCTCCGAGGTGCATGTTCAATGTTACGCAAGGGCCGAATGTTATTGAATTCTGTCTTTGGATGTCCACCATCCGGGCAGTGCTATTTGTGGTGTGTGCTACGCGCCACCCACCTGTACGTGGTTTCGTACGTGAGGTGTGTGGCAGGTACGTTGGCGGTTCTCAGGTTCTCGTTTGCGGTTCCCACCTCACACACTCCTTGTGGCTTCCCGTCAGGTGTTCGCAATGTGGCTATTGGCAGGTTCGCTGCTCCTAACCTCAACTCCGTCGCTCGCAAACGTTGCTCGGGGAACTTTGAATTGTGGGTAAGTGTTGAGTTACCAACCCCAGTTTGAATTACAGGTCAGTGTTTCTGATAAGACTACAAGCTACTTGTTTGCTCAGCCTGTGCCACCAGCCTGTGGCAGCCTGTGTGGGCATGCCGATGATGGGCACAGTTCCACCTTCCTGCGGTGGTGATGTATGGTTCGTGCATTTATACAAGGGTCCGTGGTAGTGATGGTAATGATGGCGAGTGGTCAAACAGGCCGGCTGACGTGTCGTGCACGGGCCTGTTGGCATAGACATAATTCTGAAAAGACTAGTTCCACAAAAACATTGACCACCTCACTACTGTGACACACAAGAACTGTCCCAGAACTGGCAACCTTCTTTTTTTTCACTCATCGCCTGTAACTTACATAGTTGACACTGTTTAGAAGTTTGCCAGTTCTGAAGGACACACCTCTGCTTGACTGTGGCCTCAAAATGAGGTGTTGGTCTCAGTGTACGTGGCAAACATGAGCTACAGGAGCTATGGCAAACATGAGCTACAGGAGCTATGGCAAACATGAGCTACAGGAGCTATCGCAAACATGAGCTACAGGAGCTATGGCAAACATGAGCAACAGGAGCGATGGCAAACATGAGCTACATGAGCTACAGGAGGTACAGGAGGTACAGGAGCTACAGGAGGTACAGGAGCTACAGGAACTACAGGAGCTACAGGAGGTACAGGAGGTACAGGAGGTACAGGAGCTACAGGAGCTACAGGAGCTACAGGAGGTACAGGAGCTACAGGAGGTACAGGAGCTACAGGAGCTACAGGAGGTACAGGAGCTACAGGAGCTACAGGAGGTACAGGAGCTACAGGAGGTACAGGAGCTACAGGAGGTACAGGAGCTACAGGAGGTACACGAGCTACAGGAGCTACAGGAGCTCTACAGTGGCAAACATGCGCTCTCCGCATGCCCATGCGCACACAACCACGACAGTTCGACTTTTGTTCGCTTTTTGTTGGAAGGGTTTGTTCGCTTTTTGTTCGACTTTCGTTCGACTTTTGTTCGCTTTTTGTTGGGAGCTGTGCCAGCTGTTTGCAACTTAGACTACACTGTTGCCAAGTTCGGATTGAGTCATGGATCTTGACCCTGAGATTTGCCTGATGCCCCACCATTGCACGTGTGTAGGCCTCAACAAAGCAGCCAAGATCACGAACCAGCCAGCCTAGACATGAGCTGCTGCCACATACAACAGTTATGGCCCATGACAGAGCAGTGCGCAAGGTGGTTGATTGGTGTGACATGTTATTACGCACACGGCTGTGGATGGTTCCCGCGTGTATTGTGGGGCTTTCGTGCGTAACAGGACAGAATAGGTCTCACGCCCTCTTCACGTCCTTAAGAGCAACACAGCGCATGATGCAGTTGCCCAGAAATCAGAATAACGAATATTGGAACAGGCAGCAAACGGAAGGCTGAGCACCACCTTTGTGACGTCATTCGCTGCGCTTGTTTGTGATATGTGCGATGTGAAACTTGTCATCGCAGAAAGTGTGATGCGATGTAGTAGTGATACTTCACGTCAGGGAAGCCATCACAGGACACGGGACGGACTGTGTAGTGGAGCCCTCCTTGATGTTGCTGAGGTCCACCTCCAGAGAACTGAGCGCCTGAGGTAGGCGCCTCAGGTAGGCACATGTACGGGGCGGCAGGCACACACACACACACACACACACACACACACAGACACACATGCGCGCACACACACCGTTAAGTGTGAGTGGGCTAGTCAGCTGGCCAGGGGAAGGCGTCACAGGACACGGGACAGGGTGTGTACCGCGCTGTCCAACCCTGAGCAAGAGAGAAGAAAAAGGCAGGAGGACAGGCAGAAGTAGGCATGACGGCAGAATGGCACAAGGCAGAACGGAAGGCAAGCGGCTACGATAGACAGGAAAACCAAGCCAATGGAGCTCAGGGGAATATCAGAAGGCGCATGCAAAGCGTACTTATCAAGCATGCCATGAAAAGAGTCCATGCGGTGCGGGCCAAGGAGACCTCTGTCAAGTCGGCTCTGTTATTCAAGCTGTCTGTACACAGAATGAAAGTGCGAGTTGATGACGACTTTGGACGCCGTGCGTCACTCGAGCAATCAAGCTGTCCAGGCTCACACAGCATCCAACTTGGATGCTCACTAGCCGCATCCAATCCAATCCTTACGCAATCCCGCGTATGATCACCTGGCCATGTGCATGCACCTTGAATAGGGGGCCCCTATGTGCTGAGGGCAAGGAACACGTGGCTCCTTGGGTCCCAGATCCGAGGCTGCACTCGGCCTGCCTGAGACGCTGCATGTATGCCTGGTGTGCTTGATGAATCCATGCAGACCTCGAATACTATCGCATTCTAGAGCTCATTCAACGCTCACATGTACCCATTGACCAACAGACCTTTGAAATGACGCTGCATCACCCATGCAGGCCAGTCAAGCACTTATGTTGATGGTGGCTTCGTACGCTGGGTCTGTGATCCATTGCCCACGCCCTGAACACTGAGGGAGGTTTGGTGCGTCTGCCACCCCAAGGAAGGAGAAAGAAGCCAACCGAAAACTTGTCACAACTGAAAATGCGCTTTAACTGAAAGTGCACGAGTCTGTCTCAGTGCCTCGGAGCCTTGGTTTGTCGCAGAACAGCATGTAGGCAGCACACAATATTCAATCTTGCTTCCAATGCAGCACCATAACCAACACCAGGTGCCGAAGCAACAGCCGGAGGCAAACGCCGCAGGACTGAAGAGCCTAAGTAGTAGCCTCCGTGCTCAGCTTGCGCGCCCGGCTATCAGAGCACCTACTGACCATGTGAGTGCGCGCTGTGCAAGGGTGCTGAAGTTCAAAAAGACAAGCACTGCTCAGAAGCGGGTAGGCAGCCAAACTACGCAGCCAGCCCATATTGTTCAATTCGTAGCTGCTGTTGCTTCAAGAGAATATGTACAGAGGCTGAGCTCCAACCTTGGACGCATCGTAACCTCCTGAGCTGACGAAAATACGGCGACATATCGCGTGCAGGCAGCAGCTCATCCAAACAGTCAAGGTGGCTATGCATCATCATCTGTTATCGATGGAGATGCAAAAGACAGGGCCCACCACATGACTGTAACCTTCCTGCCCACTACCACCGTGCATCCCACTCCCTCACAATACACAGCAGCCCCTCAAGCTGCAGCAGCATCCATCATCTACTCGGCAGCCATGTCGGCTACACCCAGCCCATCGCCACCCAATCTTCCGTCGTACATGGTCAACAGCGTTACAGCCCAGCTACAGCCACAGTCCCAGCACGCGCCAACAGCCGTACAGTTGCCAGCCGGCGCCCCTGGCTGGCGACCGCCTGCTCCTCCTGCCGCCAAACAGCCATGGGTACCTACTGTACACAGCCATCAGCCGGCTGCATGCATTCCCCCCAACACCCATGCTAACGGACAGCCCATGCCTCCGGCCTCGTCCTGGGCCCATGGAGCATACCAGCAGCAGCTGCACCAAACTAACAGCACTGGTCTCCAGCCGCCTGCACCAACGTACGCCTCACAGGTGACTTTACCGGGGGCCATTGCCTCACCACATGCTCCAGCCAGAGTAGTAGCCAATGTACGGCAGCATGGCAGCAATGCGGTTCCATGTGGACGTGCCAGCAGCAGTGGCCATGCCAGCTGGCCAGCCAGCCACATCGGCTGCTCCAGTGCAGCCCAGCTGCCTGGTGCCAATCTTGCTGCACAGGCCGATCCAGCCATGCATGCCCCATCAGTAATGGGTCCTCGGCTGCATGCAAATCCGCTGCCGCGGTCTCAGACGCACTCAGGCGTGGCTCTGGCCGATGTGGCACTGAACGTTTCTCCAAATGTTTCTCGTCAGGGGCCAGCTCAGGCATGGCCTAATTCAGCCATGGCACCACAGACTCAACCGCCGACCCCATGGCAGCATCTACCACCCATGTGAGTGCATGACAAGAGCTGTCCCCATGTCAATGCAGCGTGCATGACAGCACCTACCCAGGGACACCAGTGGTCACGGAATGACGCCACAACTCATCCCTACCTGCATGCCTGAACTGCATGTGAATCTGGTGTGCTGACCAGAGCTACACTGGGCAGGTTCAGGATCAGAGGCCGTCCCTTTCACTGAAACGAAACAGCAAGCTAGTTGCCTTGTCAGGGAGAGCTGGCATGGAGCATTTTGCATCTCACATTCATCGACTGACCGTTCCCATTCGCTTTTGGTGTGTCTGCTGTTCTGCCCTTGCCTCATACCCTCACTGTGGCCGCACTCAAAGTAACAATCAAGTGATGGGCTTTGATGCATGGTTGCACCGTGTGTTGCAGCAAGGGCACGCTGCGAGGCGTCTACAAGGGATGTGCCTCAGAGGAATGGCTTGCAAAGGAAGTACAGAAAGAGGTGCGCTGAAAGGAAGGAGTGAGAGACAGCATGAAGAGACAGTAAGCCATGGAGGCATCCAAACATGAACAAGCAGGTGACAAGCTCCAGCAAACCAGAGGACATGCTTGTTAAGCGAGAAGCAGCAAGATATGCATCGAAGAACACGCAACAGGTGTGGACCTCAAGGCCACAGATGTCAGCCCCAAGGCCACAGACGTTGGCTCCAATGTCGACCCCAAGGCAATGACCGACTCGGACGTTGATGGGCGCACGCATGATTGCACTGACAAGGGCAAACGCGTTGCTTGCAGGTGGACGATCTAGCCATGTGTGTGGATGCATTTGGAGTGGCCCGTGAAGAAAAGTTGGCAGCGGTGCGGCGGGCTAACTTGGAAGGACAGTGCAAGGCGGTGAGTAGAGGCGTCTGAAGGCAGTGCGGAGCGGAACATGCAGGGCTTTTAAGACTGTACATAGCGGGAAAAGATGTTCCTGGTGCTAGTTTGACAACCACAATCAACAAGCTGCGCTAAAAGAACCTAGTCAAAAGCTCCAGATTAGGGCGCTCCACATTGAACTGCACGGACTTGTGCACGGTATCAACAGTTGTGATTTGCGTTTCAGGTCCTGATTGCTGCGACTTGTGGCCCACACGACCTATGCAGGTCCAATACTTTGCTTTGACCTTTGCTGCACTTGCGATATGTCCACAGTTGAAGGCAGAGCGCAGTGCGCTAGCCAGCCGTGTGGCGCAGCTAGCCGTGCTCCTTCCAGAAGGGGACGGCGAGTTTTGCCGGCTGCGCAGCGAGCTGCTGAAACTCGAGGGGGAATGCGACGCATGCTGGACGCGTCTGCAAACCGAGCTGAAGGCGAAAGCCGCGTCGGACGAAGTCGCCAGGGAAATGAAAGGTGGGTGGGCCCGTCAGAAACCACCTGTGGTGTGTGACAGGATTTGCGAAGGCTACCATTTGCGACGCAGGTGACTGTGTGAGGCAGATTATCGTCGTCACTCGTACACGACTGTGTGATGAACTGCTTGCGTGCGCATATCCCTGCTGTGCTCTTGCGCAGCGCGCCTGAAGTGGGTTGAGTCACAGCTTGCAACCTTCGGCATTACGATCGCCAGCGGTGGGCCGGGCGTTCCACCCGTGTTGCAACAGCGCGGTGTGCCCAACGGCCCGGCCGTCCTGAACCAGCCACTCAAGCCCGACGGGTCAGTGCGCATCCATGTGCAGCAAGCGGGGCTTGACACCGCACATGTGATGGACCAAGGCGACCGGACAACAGCAGGTGCGCTCTAGCTTCACTTCTGTTCGGCTGTCTAAGGTCGCCGCATGCGCTAGTGGCGCTGATGATGGCTACTGGCATTCAAGCAATCCGTACGTAATGATTGGTGTAGCGTGCAATGGATGCTCCGGAGATGTCGACTCACGCATATCGTTAAAGTTGTCCATAAAAGCGAGCCACCTGCACCTGCTTTTCCATACAAGCAGGCTTCCGCGTCTCCGCTTCGCTACAAACCTGATTCCTCCACGAATCACAAGCTCGCTTTCCTCCCACTGTTTGCCAATGACGCACTGTGTCGTCAAAACGTACGCAGGTGCGGGACTTGAAGGCGGACTTGTTCTCCTGCCGCCGCCCCTTATCACGCCGGAGGCTGTCCTGGCCGCCGTGGCCTTCTTGCGCGATAAGGGCGAGCTCCCTCCTAGCCTCATGGGCGCCTACCCGGACAAACGTGCGGTGAGTGATCAACTATGCAGAAGTTAGATCATGCATCCTCGCTCAGAATGCCACGATACCACGGCCTCACGCGCGTGTTGTTGGTCGATAGCGGATTATCGAACACACAGAAATCAGCAGTGCTGTCGTGCAGTGCAACAGACAGAAGGCAGCAGTGCTGTTTCTGCGTAACCCTTGCAAAACAATCTTGGGAGGGGATTGTCGATCGCTCAAGTCAGGAGGGCTGTTTTGTGCGCGACCTTTCACAGTTGTGCCACCGCGTGTTTCTGCAGGTGGTGATTCGATTGATGGTGGTGTTGCTGGTGCTGGGTCTCATCCTCGGCGGAGTGCTGCTCACGTACTTCCTCACGAAACGCTACACGAGCTGAGGGCCAAGCCTGGCCGCGAGGAGGTGCCGCAAGGGTCATCGATCCATCGTGGTCGCTTGGTGGTCAGCCACGCGAGTCAACTGGCTTACTCAGAACGCGATTCCAAGCTGCATTTGGAGCAGCATTTGGACTTGACGCCCACGCTTCTATTCATCTTGACATCAACGTTAGATTGGTGAGACCACGTGATGAAATGTTATTTGTCACACCAAAACATGAGGTGTTACGTCCACCTCATTGCACCAGATGTTGTGGCACGTGTGCACATGACACACATTCAAGACACTCATGTGCACATGATGCACATGAACTCAGCCAGGCAACTGGATGGCGTACCAGCCACGCATGTTGGAAAACAGACACGCTTTTTCTAGATGACAGACCGCCGCTCATGGCACACAGGACACACAGCTTTGCAGTTAACGGCATACAGTCGTATATGACGCAGATGACACGTTTGTGCGACACAGGTAACAGGCCCATGCAGCAGAGATGAAAAAAATGGGATTCTCTCTATGCTCCTTACGGGCACAAGGCACACAGGACAAACTGGACAGACAGAAAACTTTGTAGATGACTGCGCGCAGCTATGTGTGGCACTGTGGGCAGGCAAATCAAGCACGCTGTTCTGCAATGGTACACGTCTGCACATTGCTATGCTGATACACAGCGTAAGCGCCCTCTCATACAAGAGCACACAGCAGCACGTGAGGCACAAGACAAAAACCCATGCACACACGTGGCACACACGTGGCACACACGGTAGACACATGCACACATGGATTACAGACCGTACCTGACACACACACTGATTCATGGACATGAAAGAGTGACTGCAGCCGCACATGGCACCTAGGACATCCATAACTGACAACCATCACCTGAAGCCCGAGTGATGTTGCAAATACTCATGAGATGTTGAGCAAGAAGCAAGTCAGTGTTCGAGCATGAGCTCGCTTTTTGCTGCGGACCAACGGTAACTCTGGCAATAATGGTTAGGGTCCCTGAGGCATTGCTTGTGCTCCGAGGCACAGCATCCTTAACTGCGCTTCTTTCTCATTGTCTTTGATTGACTGCTACGAAAGACAACAGGCTCTGACTCTTCATCATTGTCCTTGGATGACACCTAGGACAGACAATGGCATCTGTTGGTGTGCACAGGACTGGTGTGCATGGGACTTTCGGACTGGTTGATTGGTTGGTTGTGGTATCCTCGGATCAGACTTCACAGGCTTTGTAATAGCCTCAACGGCACACATGACAGATATTCTTGTGCCTCAAGGGCTGACATGACCCGTATTCTTTTGATTATGACGTGTTTGCTCATTATAATAATAGCGAGACCAAACAGGGTTGCCTACCAGTTGCACCTTGTCTGGTCAGTTGGTTGCCTGTCTTGTAGGTATCTAAAGCAAGACTGGTGCTTGCGTTCTCAGATAGCATCTGTTCCCCTTCACAGTCAGAGCTTGCTAAGAGGCAGCTGACACAGTGACACTCAACAGAATAGGTCAGCTATTGGCCCTTGTCTACTGCCAGTTACAGCTTATGGCATTATGGTATCATGGGCACTCGTGACATGTGAGTGTCATATGGGAGGACTTGCTGAACCACCAGGCAAGATGCGATCCTGACATAATTGAGGCGGCTTGTGGCAGGCCCGTGGGCTTGCTTGTGCCTGTGCTTCAACAATTTATCCGAAGCGTGCCTGTGTGTGCCATGGCACATTCTATCAGAAGGACGAGACAGACATTGCCGGCCATGACCGGAGATAGGAAAGATTTGGTTCGCCTGGTTGTCATATGTCATTTTTTATTGGATAAGGGGGGGCGCCTAGGTCGAACTTGTCGTGGTCACTATATACTCAAGACTGCGGTGCTCGCACGCTGAAGTTTTGTCCTCTTTCAAGTCTGGAAGTAGTTCGAATTTCAACAGGCTGGACACATTGTCTGCACGGGAGGCAGTATGCAACAAGCAGCATTGTGTGCGGACTGAACCCTGTGGCTTGCTTGGTCAGATGACCTGGCTTCTCAAAGCTAGGTCCGCTCTGATGACCATCTAGGCATTGATTAATACATCTGGACCCGAGCAATTTCAATCAACTTGGCATGCAAACTTGTCGTGAAGTGCAAGGCATCTGTCCAGCGCACGATTCTTTTGACAATTTCTGATTGCCTGTGGGTTTTTTTACCAGCATTTTCTGCGTGTGGTATTGGTGTCCAATTATGTTGGCCGCCCGCCTTCATGGGGAGGCAGCCAAGCCCTCTGCCCCCCGACTGAGACCCGCATTGCAGAGCAAGCGAAACTACTCAACCGCAGCGCTTCATTGGGCAGCGCTATACCGTTTGACACCTACTACTGGTGTATTTCTGACCCCCGTGCTCATGTTGGCACTGTGGTTGGTTGTGATTGGGTCAAAGCTAAAGTAATCCGCGTGTGGCATGTGACACACGCGTCCTGGTCAACGAAGCCGAGGTTGCTGTGCTAAGCTGTGCGAGGCTCTAGGGCAAGTCTTCCAGGCAGGAAGGCCAGGGTGGTCACTTGAACGTGCTGTGCTCGGCTGTGTCTCGGTCAGGCTGGCCAACTGTGCAGTGTCTCATGTGTTGAGGCCAGCCTGACTGCTTGCCGGGTTGCACTGGTTGTGTCCCAGATGGATGTAATGCAAGGTGTACATACTGTGTCAATTGCCGGAGAATCGATTACCAGCATGTCTTCCCACCAGCAAGCGTACGCAAGAGCGCATCTCTCGTTTGGAGGAGAGGTACCAGGTTCCACGCTGGTTGTTGTGTTGTTGTCAGCCCACTTGTAAAGGTCTGCCAACGTTTGAGACCATTCGGGTAGGCGCCCTGCCGCGACCGGCGATTGTGCCAATGGCCTTGAGTAAGGAGGGCTCTGGCGCCAGAAATACATGGCACAATCAACCCCAGCCTGCCAGGAGAGAAACACGAAAAGAGAGCTCAGGGTGGTGGGACATCAGGTATGAGGCCCTGTCCACGCTCCACAGGCACACATGCGGGTTTTGCATCAATGCCCGGCCTCCTTTACTACGCCTCGGCGTCCAACTCGATTTTTCATCTTTTTACTTTCACCAGCATGTCTGAGCCGCATGACTACCTGTCACTTGTAGCACGCAAACATCCACAGTGCTGTCATGTGTTCATCGTCCAAAGTGGAAACCAAGGCCAACCAGCTCAAAATAATGAAAGGGGACGCCCGTTCCAGCAGTCAAGCCCAGCTCCCATGTAAGGCCAGCCAGCTTTTTTTTGTTTGTTTGTTTGTTTGTTTGTTTGTTTGTTTTTTACACGTGGTCGAGGCGGGTACCGACGGCCAAGCACGTACCCATGCTAGAAATGAAGGCAGCGTGTATGGCTCAGGGAAAATAGGCACTCCAACACACCTACAACAGCGCAGCGCAGCTGTCCTGGTGGCGGGTCCAGGCAGCCAGGGCAAGCAGACACTGCACGGCTGGTTAATTGTCGGGGGATGGCTGCATGTCGGAATGGATCGCGGGACTGGGTGATACTCAAGGCAGGGCCACAGGGCTGGACTACAGTAAGCCAGCAACGAGGTTGACTGGACTAACGATGTGGGTTGACTGGACCGACTGTGTTGGTTGACTGGACCGACACTGTGAGAGTGCACTGACGCAGACTTACCTTCAGCAGTAATACATGCTTCTAGTCACTACACCACCACAAGCCAGACTCAATCAGAACAGCACAAGGGAGGAGGATGCTGCCATGGTTGCGGTTGTGGAGCCGGGGCCGGCTTCTCAGAGCTCTGTTGCGCGGGCTTGCTGGAAGCTCGGTCTCGCACATGATGCATGAGTTCGCTGCAGCTACGACGTAGTCGCTGACTACAAGGAACTCACTCCACTTGGCACAGGATAAAAGCGTGATAACCGGGCATCGCGATCATGCACTTGGCGCAGCAGGACGCGCGAAAAATCAGGAACTGTTGATGGGGAGCTGCAGGCGGATACATGGGGCACTGCATGTTGGCTGCCCACTACAGCGATGCCTTTCGCATGCAGTGATTGTGATTGTGAAAAATGAAAAATTGCGGCAATGCTTTACTTGATGCACTGGTTTCCAACAAGCCCACTCGTTCATAGGGATGCGTCCCACTCGTTCATAGGGATGCGTCCCAACCAAGAGTCAGCGCTTCAAGTCTCCTGTGATTGCCTGTATCAATTGGCAGATATCCATCCCCAAGCAACCTGGCGGGTCGTGGACCCATGTGGTATGAACTGGCTTGTCAGATGCCTGACAACGTCCTTGTGCACATCATGGCCCATTCAGGCGGCTTAGGACCGTTTTGCAAGAGTTGGTTGCATGCCTTCCAGGCCATAGCGGCCAATCCACAGCAGTTGGCCACCTGGCTGACTGTACGCCATGGCGGTTTGGATTCAGCATTGCTGCATGCAACCAGACACGCTGTACTCGAGGATGCACAACTCCTTGTTAACCGTAGTGCTCATGCCTGGTGATACATTTTAAAGCCCAAAATGCCGCATTATCCGTCACTACAGGCCCAGAGCAGCCTTTTGACTGCGGTATGCATACCGCAAGAGGCTAAAGTGGTCCCGCAGTGTCAGCATGTGACTTCTGGCGTCGACCTGGCCTTGCCTGGTACCTCATGTCTGGTAGTTGGCTGGGGCACCACAACGAGCTAGGTCTCGCTGACGAGGTCCTGTTGCCCCTATCCGCCCTTATGAGAACTGGTCTTAACAAAGGTTTGTGCCGGCTGCAGCATGCCGGGCGTTTGAAATTGGCCGTGTTCTTGGGAATCGTCAGACTTTGTCCTTGATGTTGTGTACCAAATTGCGTGTAGCCCAGTTTGCGTGCAGCCCAGTTGAGTAGCCTAACAGTTGATTACAAATCGCCGGGAGCTTTCGGAACGTTCCTTCGCCCGAACCCTATTTGGAAGTGAGTCGCAGGTTGGCAGCAACGTGCACGCGACGATGCAGTCACACGGGTGTATGTTTGTCCAGGTGTCTGGGTGTCTGGGTATCAGGTAAACGTCTGATGGCCTTTGCATGCCTCTGTCCTGCGCTAGGTGTCTGGGTGTCTGGGTGTCTGGGTATCAGGGTA
>QAXH01002459.1:0-10912 GCA_004335635.1 Chloromonas sp. AAM2 | reverse complement strand
CGGCGCGGACAGGCTGCCACTGTTTGTAGCCGTTGCGCCAAGGGGTGGCAATCCCCATGGCGTGGGCACATCGGACACGAAAAATTTGTCCGTAAGCATGTGCGAGGGGGGTTTGCGACGGCGTTGCGGCCGGCCGCTGTCATTCGAATCCATCCCGCCTGCTGCATTGCCGCTTCCCGCTGCTGCAGTTGATGCTGCTGTCGCGATGCCCGGCGGGAGTGGTAGTAGCTGGGGCAGAGAGGGCAGCGACATGACAGAACCGTACAAATCAAAGCTAATGCCAGGCGGGAGGATGCCGTTTTGCAGCAGGGATAATGGGGCAGGTGCCTTGCCAGCACCTGGCTTCTTTCCAGAGTACTGATCGAATTCATCGTCAGTCACGTGGCTAGCCATTTCTTCCCGTGCCTTCATTGTTGGCACGCGGCGTCGCTTGCCCAACGTGGATGCGCCATCCTCGGCTGCCGTTTCTGACGGTTGCTGCGGTTGGAAGGGTGGTGGAGGCGGTGCCATAGGCATTGGCATTGGCGCCATGCCTGCAGCCATTTTCAAGGCTGCTTCCACGCTCATTCCAGAAATCTGTGCGAGCTGCATGATGGCTTGTGCTGAGGCAGCCAGTGCCTGAGGGTTGGCAAGGCCCAGAGAGGGGTTCCACGGCAGCATAGGCATTTGAAAGGAGGGTGGTGGAGGGGCAAGCTCGGCTGCATCCATGGCGGGTGGTGTGGGAAGCGGGGGCGGTGGCGGGGCCAGCACCTGCTCCGGCCCCTCATCCCACATTCCCGCAAACGCCTTGCCTTTCCCACGGCCCCGCTTGCCCGAAGCCGGCGGCAAAGGGAGAGCGGGCAGGGTCGCCAAATCCCCGAGGCTGGACGAGCGGGACAGCGGGGTTGCACTTGCTTCGGGGTATGGGGGCGGGAACGGCAGCGGGAGCTGCGTCGCGGCGGAGAAAGGCGGCCCGCTTGCGGACGACGGGGCACCGGTGTAGGTGGATGTGTGGGTGGGCGGGATTTCCCCAGGCGGTGGATAGAAGTGCGGGGGCATGCCGGCGGGCAGGGCGCCTTCGGGGAACGCGAGGGACGGGTCGAGATGAGGATCCAGTTGTCCTTCGAAGGGGTCGATGATGGTGATGCCTCCAAAGAGCTCCTCATCGCCTTGGGGAAGAAATTTGCTGTCCACGCCCTGCATAGAATAGTAGCAAACAAAGCACTGGTTGTAGCAAAGAAGACAATTGCTTGCAATCTTCAAAGGATGGGATGATTCCTGGGGAATTGCTGTCAATCCCCTGCAGAAAAAATGGCAAATAACGCTCTCGTTGTGGCATAGAACAGAACTGCTTTGTTTGCAATCTTCAAAGAATCTTCATTGGGGTGATTTTAAAAAATTACCCGTTGTAGTACTGAAAGGCCCAGTGGCGTGTGAGTGCGGCTGGCTAGCCCAGTCACAATACGCAACGCTGCCCAAAGAACCGTCAAACAGAATCTACCCCCACACAACTGAAGTTCCAATCGAGCACAAGAGGAAGTCAACACCCCCTCACATGTACCCCTATTTGGCCAAGTAAAGGAATTAAAACTTGGCTGGAGGCCACATGCAACACGATCAAATGCGATGCACGACGAAATGGTCAATCAGCACGTGGGCTGCAAGTTACATGCAAGAAGCCAGCAACCCCACCCACCTCCAACACCACGATGGGCCCCAGCCTGTGCACATGCGCCACAGGCTGAGCCGCCACGCGCTGTCTGGCCGCGTCCACATAAGACTGGGCACCGCGGAAAACCGACAGGGCGGCGGAGACACGCGCCTCCAGCTCAGGAATCGTGTACCTGGAAACGTACCACGTTAGGAAAGGAATGCATTTGATAGTTGGACCTAGGTACAGACCGTGTGGACAGCAATGCACCCTTGATCCGTGGCTAGCTTGCACTCCGGTGCCAACTGTGTGTAGCAAGCGCTCAACCTGGAGCTGCCTATACCTGGCTGAGGCTAATGCCTGGAAGGCAAAGTCCACTTTGCAGCGGGAACAACACCGGCAAAACAATCAACGCCCACTTTGTGTCAAGTAACATCAGTCATACCAAATTCCTGGTTAATTGAGTTTTTAGTTGAAGTTCATACATAGCAACAGCAGCAACAACAACAACAGCAGCAACAGCAGCAACAACAACAATGTTCTCGTTGGTAGCATTTGCGAGGCCTACCTGTATAATAGTGTGCACCTCTCCGGCGCCACCCCCAGTGCCGTCACATGCTCCGGGCATGCGGCCATGCCGGGCACGTCCTGAGAGATGACCGCTGAGAGATAGAGGTCACACTTGCACGTGATGCAGTCACAGCTGGCAGTGCTGGTGTGCACGCCGCGCGCGTCCAGGTGCATGCTGTCACTGGCAACCATGCGTTGCTCCTGTGGCATAAGAGTGAGGGGGATGCCCAGGACAAGTAAAGGGACAGCGAGTGCGAGTGCAGCCAGTGAACCACGTCAGCAAGAAGACACAGACATCACATGTTCCATTTGTGGAACCAAAAAACACCGACAATAGAGGCCACAATCGAGCCACCTCAGCAAGCCATGCCTACTGAGTGCGCATGTGAACATGCCATCAACAGGAGCAGGGCTTCTTGCTCACAGACACGGCATATGTCATGTAGGTAGCGATCATGTTGCCGCAGAAGACCAGGTTGACAGTTGCTGCTGCCACAGAACATTATAACACTGTCAACCAACCCAACCAACCCAACCAACCCAACCAACCTAACCTACCAAACCCAAACGCAATCCCAATACTCTGCGTCACCCAATACTCAGTAAACAGTTCCATCTACCACCCAAACGTTGTCAACCAGTCCGCACACCTTTGTGACCCCGAGCTTGTGAGCCGCCGCCCTCCTGAGCCTCTCATCATCCACCCGCACCGCCAGTTCCCCGATTGCAATGGCCACGCCCTGCGGCGGCGCATCGCCCAGCGTCACACCGTCCCGCCATCGGTCCATCCACTCCGGCTGCTGCACCGACCCCGGCTCCTGCTGCCCTGCTACCACCCCTGGCTGCTGCTGCTGCTGCTGTTGCACTACTCCTGGCTGACCCACATCCACCCACCCGGGTAAGGCACCAGCAGTGGTTAACTCAGGCTTGACAAGGCCCTTCCCGCCGTTGGAAAGGCCGTCCTCCCCCGTCACGGCCGCAGCAATGACCGCTGCCGCCGCCATCGCAGCTTTCCGCCTGACTCGTTGGCCGCATTCCGCCCCGCTCTCCTCTTTCACCACCGCTACACTGCCGTTTTCCGTTTCTTGAGGCCCGTTTGCACTGCTGGATGTTCCTGTTGTGCGTACACCGCCCAAGTCCAGGGAGATTGCGGGCATGGGCCGGGGCAGGATCAAACCTCTACGATGTGCAACCTGCAAAATGCCACGCAGACGACGCAGCGAGCAGCAACCACAGCTGGAACACCTTGCATGTGGTTGATTTTTTGGGGTCATCATGCTCATGCTTTGACTGCAATGTCGGCTGTTGCTTTACGCCTGGATGGTCTTACGGACCCGTGCGTTGAATCGTGATAAGCCATGGAATGATGATGATGTGCACCCACCTGCTGTGCAGCCCCGACAAGCGTCAGCAGCAGCATGTCGTGGGAGAGTGTAGGCGCCTTGCCCTGCTGCCTGTAGCGCCTGACCACATCAGTGCCGAAGGGCAGCCAATCTGGCGGGGCGAAGTTGACGGACTCCGCCACGTTGTGTCCCGTGTTCAAACCGCTGTGGTAGGCGCCGGGGAAAGTCACCACAAAGGAACCCTCCTCGTGCACCAGCCTGCGTAGGACAAGAAACAAGTCTTGACCAATTTGTAATCAAACTTACGGCCAAAGGCTTACTTAAGCCAAACTGAAGCCAAACTTAAGACTCCAGCCAAAGACTCCAAGCTAAAGACAAACTCAAGCCAAACTTAAGACTCCAGGGAGCGCTTCAAACATAAGAGCCATAGCCGGTAGGCCTACAGTGCTGCTGCTGAAGCCATGTTCAAAAGCACCTCTCGGCCAGCTTAGCGCCATTGAGTTTGCGTTGTACAGCCCGAAGACGCAAACTCAATGGCTACCTCTACCATTGGAACTCTGAAGCATAAGAAAACGCTCCACATCGCAATTTCATATTTTGCTTGCCCACCCCGCATGCACACCTGCCAACTGGCCAGCCCCCACAACCTTCGCACCCTCATACACGCACCTGTTGACCGGCACGCCTCTTGCCATGAGTTCCATGGGCGATAGCATGGTGACTAGCCTGTGCAGCAGCATGGGGTCCTCCGCGAACAGGTGCGGTAAAGCGTCCCGCATGGCCACCTCAAAGGACAGGGAGGCGTGCGAGGGAACGCCGTACCAAACCTTGGGAGCGCCGGTCTGCATGGGTGCAGCCAAGCAAGACATAAAACGCTTGTGTGCAATCCGTTGCGCAATTATAATCTGTTCTATTCGTCATGTCGGTGCATGCCATACACTGCCCAAGATGAGGCTGGGCTGGCATTCAGAACAGACGTCACTCACAACAGAACAGCGTACATCACACCAACGCCAACGCCACACCAACAACAGCATCATAGCGCATGCCAACGTTTTACATGTGCATCTGTATTTGTACTGATTCACAAGTGAGACAGTAGTGTAGTGTTCGCAGACTCATATGCAGGCAGTGTCACACACGCACATGGAGGTAGTTGATGGAATAGAGCGAGTGGTCTTCCACATGCCAGCAGAAGGCCGACATGCAGCTGCCCACGTACAGCCAGGGCACCATGACGCCAGCCACAAGGGAGTCACACTTTGCGTAGCGGAGGAGTGAGGCGGCGGCGCGTGGCATGTTGTTGATGTTCCAGGGGTGCCCCTGGTACTCCTTGGCATGGGCGTCTAAGCGGATTGCCTTGGCGGAGCCGGCCTCAACGGGCGGACCACGCCATGTGGGCAGGGGGAAACCTGAACCGTGCCTGCAATCATGGCAGCGATGTTGCACGAGATTGATCGCAGTCTGTAAAAGATCAGCACCATTCAATGATCTGGAAGAAAATAAGCAGTGAATTGTGTGCAGAGCTGAGCGTTGCCTGAGCTGCAGCTCCTTATGCAGTCATTGTGCTTCGTGGGCTTGCAAACGTCAAATGAGAGCCTGCATGCCTGTTTGATCCAACAGCTGCATACGGGGCAATCAACAGCCTCTGAAGGATCAAGTGTGGTGTGCAGGGTAAACCAGCTCGAATTCCGTGTTTTCGCTTCCATGAATTGTGCACATGTCTCCATGGGCGTTCTCTCTTACAGCTCCCTGCTCGGTTATACCCTGCTGTTGCTCTCACGCTAATCAATGTCTCACCTGCTGGAGTCCAGGTCAGAGCCATACAGTGTCTCCACCACTCGTCCCGGCATAGGCGTCTCCACCAGCCGCCAAAACTCCGCCTCCACCTGAGCCACACTCGGCTCAGGTTCGACCTCTGCCCCGCTGCTCACACCCTTGCCACTACCCGGCCGGCTTTTCCCCTTCCCCCCAGGAAAGCTCTTCCCCTTTCCCCCCTTGCCGGTTTTTGCGCCTTTGCCATGCCCGTGTGCTACTCCAGCTCCATTCAGCCCTTTGCCACCCGCATCACCCCGCGACTTTAACCGGAAATGTAGCGCCTTGGCCCATTCTGAGTAGGCAGCGAACGACTGCAGGGTGTGTTTGCAGTCAACGTAGCCGTGTCCGAAGGCCCCCACTTCATCTCCGTCACAGGTTCCTATGTCACTGCCTGCCTTGGCCTCTGCCGTGCCTTCGCTCTGCTCACTGCCCTGTGCTGCGGGTGCGGTTGCGGGCGCGGGGAAATCCACCTCTCCCGCCGTCCCCGTCCCCGTCCCGTCCCCGTCCCCGCCCCCGCCACTCCGCCCCCTCCCCAGCACATACTCCCACTGCCGGCACTCCGCCCACACTCGCTGTGGCTGCTCCCGCCATCGCTCCCGCCTACGTCGTTCATATGCACGCCGTTGGCGCCCTTACCGCCTGCTCGACGGCGTTGCCGCTGTACGGTTGTTGCTGCAACTGCGGGAATGCCCGGACCCTGCACGCCACCTGCCAGCCCTTGCTGGACTGCTGAGTGCACTGCTTGGATGGACGGCTGCTGCGGCAAGGCTGCCTGGCTGATACCAACAGGCGCTGGCTGCACAGCCACGGGTTCAGGTATCAATGGGTCGAGCAATGGCACTGGTGCGGGCTGCATACGTTGTGCAACGGCAGCTGTGGCTGCCAGGGGGGCTAGCCCGGGTGCTACACTGCTGTGCGGCAGTGTGACTGACGTTGGCACTGAGACCTGAGGGATGGCAACACGGCGCAGGGCACGAGGGGAAGCGCCTGGGATGCTGAGCGGGCTGCTGATCTGATGGGTTGTGACGGCGGGAAGTGGAGAGGATACAGAAGCTGGTGTAACCTCTGGCACGCTGACTAATGGCGAAGACCACATGCCAGGCAGGCGAGTGCTTGCTGGTGTGGCATGGCTAGTTGGCACTGACAAGTGCTGTGCTAATGGCGGCCAGCTGCCTGCTAAACCCATGACATCATCGCTCCCCTGCTGCATGGTGCCCTCTGGATGCACGTGATGTGTCATGTGACCCATGTGGGCATCCAACCGTTGCTGTGCTAGCCTGCTTTCATCGCCTGCAAGCCGTGCATCGAGTGCACCTGTGCCGGTGCTGGGATGCCCAGCAACGGCCACCTGGCCGCTGTCGGCTGGCTGCTGCGGCTGCTGCGGCTGGTCCTCTTGCCGGTCCATGCGACCCATCCGGCCACCCACACACCCGTTCTGTTGAGGAGACCCTGTGCCTTGTGCAGCTGCACCCCCTGCTGTGTCCGAGCTGAAGCTCCGGGGCGCCCGCATGCACAAGTGAGAGGTGAACTGCTTGCGCGTCTGAAAACGAAAGCTGTCTGCCGCACGACCATTGGTGCCGTGTTCCAAGGAAAACGGTGGGTTCCAGCCGGCAGGCGGCACAATGCGGCATATCCCAAACTTGGATGCGTGCTCCTTGATAGATTCAATGTAAGCAAATGGGTCCTGGAATTCGGCCTCAGATGGGTAGTATGTGGGTGCTTCCGGAACCTGCATTTGAAACGAAAAAGTGTATAGAGCATAGTAGGGAAATAAACGAGCTGACATGCAAGGATCTGAGCCTATCACCAACAAGCAACCAAGCACACGCAGCAGCCATAGACAAACATAGCCCATGCAGTCTGTGTGCCCTTCCCACAGCCGAAAACCTTGCTGAGAAGGACCTTGGTGTCTGAGCTGTTGGCACTGGCTTCCCATGCGATTGCAGGGCATGTCGTGGGCAGAGGCCCGTGCTGGTGCCAATGCTAGGCCCCGCATCCGCAACCACCTGCTGCCCTCTGACATGCTGACGCTCCGCACTGCATGTGCATGTGCCTCCGTTTGTTGCAGTAACAGCGCCCGCTGCTAATCATTCCGCCTGTTCCCAGGCTCATTGCCTGACCAGTGCAGGCAATCTGCCCCCCAAACGCTGCAAGGCCCTATTTGAACACTGCAGGCTGCAAAGGGCTGTGCCCTGTATGCCACCTGGACCCACACACTCCTTCCCGTGCTCCAAAACGCAGCAAGGCCCAATCCAAGCATTGCAGGCTGCCCGTCTATGGCTGTGGCTGTGCCCTGTAAGCTCCTGGCGCACACACTCCTTCCTGTGCTCCTAGCTTCATACATGGTTGCTCACCTGCTGGTGCCTGCCTTCCTCCGGCTTGCACCGCACGAAGGGCCTGTTCACCAGAGGCTTGGTTATGCACTTGGCACAGCCCGCCTGCAGGAGCGCAAACAGGCACAATTGGTTGACACATCATTTGCTGGCGGGACATGGATGCACATGCACACAGGGCCTGTCACAGGATTGTCAGGTGCCCTGCTTGCATCATGCACCTGCTTGCATCATGGAACCGGTGACTGGGTTTAGACATGCACATGCATGATGCATGCTATATGACAGCTGGATCATGATTCCCAGCGTTGGGAGTATTGCAAGACAGTTATGCACTGTCTGGCCATGACACACACTGGCATGCATGTCGCCAGATGCCAGGCACACTCAACCCGTCACACCAGCAATTATACACGCAGAGCTGCAGGTTGCATAGCAATCCAGCATGCTGCCGTTATCGTGCATGCTGGACGCCACAGCTGTCTATATGGCAGCACAGCGGCATGAACGGAACTGCCGCCCACCTTGCAAAACTGACACTTGAAACACCCGGGCATGTAGTCAGTTGCCTGTCTCCTGCCGCCTTCCCCATCTGACTCTTCACTTGCACTGTGGTCGCCGTCACTGCACAGCCAGTCCCATGTCTCCTGCTGCAGGTGCTCCATGGCTGACATGGCAACAGCCGTCAGCAGCTCCTGTTCTTGTTGCTGCTGCTGGTATGTATGCGGCATAGGCAGCTGAGGAGGTAGAGGAGCTATAGGCAGAGATGGCATGTCCAGAAGAGCCTGGGGAGCTGTGTAGAAGAAGGGATGGTCCTCCAAGGTTGGTGCTGCCGCCTGGGACCTTGGTTTCTGCCGCTGCGCTGCCTGCCTTGCCTGCTGCTGCTCTTGCTGCCGCTGCTGCTCTTCTGCTTCCTGCTGCGCTGCCCGTTCCAAAGCCTGTGCAGCAGAGGAAGAGTTGAGCAAGGGTCAACCGTAATTGCGGGGTTTGGCCTTTTGCGGCAAAGCACGACAACAACTTGTTCTTGAACTAGTTATGTACCATTACTTGCACTTGATTGTCAACCACGCACCTGCAGGCTCTGGCTTTCGGCCTTCACCAGCTCGCTGATGCGGTTGCCCGCATTTGCCCGCCTGGATCGACCCACTACGCCAGACAATGCCTGCTGTTGCTCTTGAGCTGCAGCTGCTGCAGGCTGAATTGCTGCAGGATGAGAGGCCGCCGGCGAGTCTGCCGGAGAACTGACATCAAGCACAATTTGCGGCCCTCCAGGCGTGTAAACCCTTTTCGGTGGCAAAAGAGCCGCCGGAGCAGCTCGGGCTGCATTAGTTTCATTGGTGCTTGGAGGAGGCTCCGGCCGCCGCAGGGGTGAGCTGCGGAACGCTGTGGAGACGCCCCCCAAGTCCAACACAAAAGGTTGGCCACCAACCAGGCTCATTTTTCAGGTGTTTTTAACACATGAGGTGCAACAGGGTGCTGTTCAGTTGCCTCCATTCCAAAGTTTGGTGTGTAGGAACCCTTCCACCCTCACCTACATGCCCATAACTGCCCCTGCGGTTTTCGGTTGCGGTTCACCCATGCACAACAGCTCTGCACAGACTGTGGACTGTTCTGTATACTGTTTAAGTCTGCTTGGCCCCAGCGGTGCCCACCATACCCTAACTGCGCCTGGCCGTTTTCTTGGGCCTTTCGTCAAGCCCCAGGTGCTTGTTTCTGTGCCAGTTCCCAGATACTTGGGCCCGGCATATAAGTTCAACTGCCTACTGGGCAAACCTGCCTCAAACTAGGTGGACACGTTCATTGCTGGGTGTGTTTCCTCATGTATCCGTTTAAGTCATTCAGAGGCCTGCTATGAGGCAATCCCACAACACAATATACCAGCTCAAACCAGCTGGCTTGTGAAGAAGCTGAAACTGTTGGCAACACCCCAACAAGAAACGGCCTGGCCACCTAAGCTGCAAGCCCCTTGCACACCGGCCATCCCTATGCCTACTGCCTCTACCTCTTCACTGCTGGCTGCTACCACCTGCACCCTTGACCTGTACACCCTTGCCGCCGCCCTGTGCAATGTCTGCAGGTAGTGTATGGAACATCAAATGGTCTCGCGCACATAACGTGATGCCCGCCTTGTGACAACTCAAAAAAACAAGATGTGTGCCAGTTCTGGGACAATTTGTGTGTGGTGTGACTGACATGTCTGAGATGTGTGGACATGTGAACAGGATGAGTGCGGTGCGAGACTGGCATGTGTTGTGGTGCAACATGTCGGTAGACGCTGTGGTGTGGCTGCTACAACTGGTACATTAGGATGGGATATGTTTACTGACACACGATGGTTGCTGGCGGTAATACAGGCCTATTCACACAAACTGTCCCAGAACTGGCAAACTTTTTTTTTTATTCGGAGATGCATTGATGTGACTAGGAGATGCACGATCGGTTGTCAAATAGATTTTGGCTGATCGCTGGCCTCCAAGAGCAACAATTTTGTGCTGAAGATGATATCAGCACAACGCAACAAAAAGGCCAGCTGCACTAACATGGCACTGGAGTGCCGTCAACTTGCCAATTTTCTCTACAAGAAATCTTGGCATTTCCAGCAGCTCCCCGGCATGTCTTGCCACCAGGGACCGGCCACACGTCCTGGGCTAGGGCGGTATATCTCCTTGGGGGTGAATCGGCGACAGAGGTTGGGGTTTCTCTGGCAGGCAAGAGGACACATTGCATCTGTCTACTGGATTGCATGGGCTGGGACGTGTCCATTCTCATCTCAGGCATGGCTTGCCAGCCTTCGTGCATGTGGGTCGCCTGGTATGTTCTCCTCAGTGGCAATAATACTCGTGACCTGTCAATTCTTGGTTAGTGGCCTAGCTCCTTGCACAGTCTTGTACTCAAGCATCTCGTCCACGTGTTGCCAGCATCTGGTTCGTGCTGCATCCCACTGCAGGCTAGCCTGAAGCAGCTTGTTAGAGGCGACAGACTCAGCAGGCTTGGCACTGACTGGGCCTTGCTGGAAGAGACCAGATTGCATGCTTCGGGCTGCCACTGCCAAGATACAGGCAAAAGATCAGATAGCTCCTGGGTGGATGGCCAACCATGTTACAACTTCGGCTTTCGGCTGTCATTGTCCAATGGACAATGACAGCCGAAAGCCAAAAGCGAAAATCGCCCCAAGCAGTGGGCATCCCTCTGTAACCCGGTGCTGAAAGACTTCGGCA
>QAXH01002458.1:0-14790 GCA_004335635.1 Chloromonas sp. AAM2 | reverse complement strand
GGCCAGGGCGGTGCCCATCCCGTTCCGTGTCCTCTGACGGCTTCCCTGGTGTAAATACATATATATATATATACACTACTGTAACACTGTAGCACCTCAGTGTGGACGTGCAGCGTAGGTTGACCGCGGGCTGCAGCTGTGCTGTAACAGTACTGAGCTGTTACAGTGCCGAGGAGCCGGAAGTGCTCTCGGCGGACGGTATATGAGGCACAGAACGTGCATATATCGTGAGCGCTAGCCGGGGCGCCTTTTGACGTGTGCACTGTGACGGGGGTTCAAATCCCGGGCACAGCGATGGTTTGCACACGGGTCTCCCACACGGCCGAGGCTGCACTCCTGCATGGTATGGATACTGGAAGGCGAAAGCTGAGGCTAGGACAACATTTGACTCGGTCTGCGTTAGGTTCTGGTTACTGTTGAGCATGTACTTGAGCCTGTTCCGTTGAGCATATACATGACCCTACAGTCAGCAACGGGCAGCCGCAGTTGCATACACCATGGCACGGCATTGTATGCATAGAAAAGTGGCCATTTGTGTCCAATGTGAACATACATTCCTTTTGCCGCATTGTGTGTTGGCCATTGTGTTTGTGGCAAGTGGCAAGTGGCCATGTGTGTGGCCTGTGCTAACATGTCAAGGAAACCTCACTTGCTCGCTTACTTGGGCTGTTGCAAGTGGCCAGTTGTACAGGCGCCTGCATTGTGCTGGAAGGTGGAGTCAGCAATCAATTCTGTCAACAGGGAGGCACGCAACCATCAGTCTTTCAAGACAGTCCCTGGACGGATAATGTCACCATTGTGACTCTTGTCTTACCCTGCCGAAGGTGACAGGAGGCTTCAATAGATCAAGCTGTGACAGCCCAGAAGTTCTTCCTCCCTGAAGCTAGTCACCCTTGTCAGGTTTGGACCTTGTGTACATGCTGGGCGCAGCACACCGGAACCTTGTGTACATGCTGGGCACAGCACAAATGGAGCCACCCAGGGCATCATGAATGCATCCATGCTGTGAGAGCAAGCAGTAGCGTGTCCCACGCAATAAACAGGGGACAACAGAGGTTGGTCCATCCTCTGGTGGTCACCCCACGGACCACCTTCCGTACATGGATTTGAAAAACAATTGTAGAGGAGAAGACTTACTCACGCTGGTGGATGTAAGGGTTGGACTTCAGACGGTCATTCATTCAGTGTTATCTTTGGTTCTCATGCTGCTCAGTCAGTCTTATCTCCGACTGAGTGAGGATGTCCCCTGCCAGTGAGGATGGCTGTTCAGTGAGAGACTCAGTCACACAGGTTCAGTGTTACAATGGAAACACAGGCTGAGCACAGTGTGACCAAAGCGGCCAAGCAGAGGGAAAAAACAGCCATTCTAGGACATTCTAGGGCAAGCAGGCATTTCAACAGCAAGCAGAGCCACAGAGAGCCATCCGTTCTCGAGGGAAGTGGTTTAATAGAGGAAAAACGTTTTTCGCGATAACCCACCCAATGTGCAACCCAAGCCATACCACAAGCAGTCGATAGCACCTTGAACCGCAGCGTTTGGTGCTGATTTGTCTGTCCATGGTCATCCGGGAGAGGGCTCAACCCAAATGGGGAGAACGGCAGAGGAAGCACCATGCTAGTTGCGCATGGTAATGTAACAGGGTGCACGCAATGGAAAGAAAAAAAGATGTTTGCCAGTTCTGGGACAATTCCTGTCAGATATCCAGTTCCACTGTGTGTGCTTTGAAGTGGAAAACCAAGAGAGAGCGTGTACTCTGTGTGTGTGTGTGTGTGTGTGTGTGTGTGTGTGTGTGTGTTTTGTGTTCTACCACAGTCTGGCGTGTGTGGTGTTGGTAAACGGCACAGTGCCACTTTCGGGGGCAAGCAACCTCTGGTGTTGGTGGGTTTGAGGTTCAGACAGGGTGCTGGACCTACACTGAAACTCCTCTCTTGTGTAGCCATGCATGCAAATCTTCCCGCAAATCCGGCTTCATGTCTGCCTGGTCATCCTCGACCTGCAAGCACGTATTGACAGATGTGCACTGGTTACGTGAGAGTAATGATGTACACACGGTCAGTACTCAGCAGCAAGGTAGCTGCATTCAGTGGACCACGGTGATGTGAAGGAGGACCAAGGCCCTCTAATGCATGCACACAATGCATGGCCGTGTTGGCTGGAATCCAGACTGACCAAACCTCCGAATGTTTTCATCCTCTACATGGACAGCAGGGCAATGTCATTGGATTCCTCTGACCTGTCGCATCAGAGCGGTGATGCCCTTCACGTCCTCCTCCTGTCGCAGCACTCGGCTCAGCTCATGCGACGCCATGTGTGTGTTCCGGCCTGGGAGCGCAGCAGCAGCAAAGGCGTCTCTTGACCTGATCCTGTCTTGGCAGCAAATTTTAGGCTGGCATGGATTGCCACTTTGGATTCGGACAACCACAAGCTGCCTAGACTGACGCCTAAGGAAAGATGAAACAGGCAAGGGTGCCAGGCTGGCCACGGCCGAAAAAGGAAGCAGGCAGCTGGAACATGGATTATCCGGGTCAATGCATGGACGGCATGCTAACCGAGCCATTCTGACACTGCACCCTGGCAGCCATGTAAGGATGAGTGCGGCGTGACACTGCCTCTGCACCTGTCAGTTGATGTATGTATCTGGACGAAAACTTCAACCGAGTCGCTGAACATGTAAAGCAGCTAAGCAGGAGGCTTGCCTGCCGCACAAGTTGTGTTGGCACATGCGCACCATCTACCTTTCTGTGCCCAGATAACCCATGTTCATATCTACACATATTGCTACGCGTAGATTGTGGACGTGGATTGTGTGAGGCGTCGATTGCATCTAGACCATAGCAGATTGCCTGCGCCTTTCTACACCTCACCCATCTTTGGTTTCAACGCATAATTCTGCGCTTACACACACTTGCTATGGCATGTCCGAACTGCACCCCTGCGCACCTCTCAGCTGCCTCTCCGTCTCAAACAGCCTGCCCACCACAGCCCCGCTCGCGCCCGCGCCTACCAGGCGCCGCATCATGCCAGCAACGAGGTCTTTGCTTCCTGCGCAGATGCACACAATGGTCACTGAACTGAACATCTGCATCATCTGTTGTGATCTACATGGGTTTCAGTCCGGGGATGACTGCTCAATGAGGAGGAGGCCACCGGGGGCAACCTAACAGCATCAAGAGCAAAGTCAGCAGATCCCTTGTGAAACCCACTGGTTCTGCTATGTGGCCATTACAAAATTACTGAGAGGTGTGAAGAGCTTCGCAGGCATACGTATGACGAGTGGCATACATGCTAGTAGCGCAAGGTAAGACACAGCTAGGTCCCAGTGCCCCACAGCTGATAAAGGCCGTCGGCACTGCTGAAACCTGTACCTCGGAAGTGTCAGCCACCATCAATGTCACACAACAATTGCAAAGCCTGCCCAGAATCCGGTTGGATACTACGACGGTGAAGCACGCCTAGGTCGCCAATGTGACTGCTGCTGCAAGTTGAAGGACTTCAGTTATCTCAAGATGGAAACTATTAAGCTCTCCCGCTGTCTCTCATCTAAACGGCTGCCTCCCGCTGTCTCCCGTACCTGTGTTTAGATGCAGTTCCGGAGCCGCAGCCAGCAGTTTGTCAGCGATGTGCACGGCGCCCACATCCGCTGCAGCCTGTGTGCAGCGCATCCACGGATCAGTCAGTACATCAGCTGCTGGAGTTGTACAACCTGACTGAGTTTCAAAATCTACTGGGGCCTATGCTGCACAACCAATCGTCCTGTTGCTGATTGTTTTCTCACATGGCCATATTGATGCGGCTTCTCTTTCACAAGCCCCAACGATTAATTCAGCCATGCAAAGACGTTATGCAGGTCAGATGAGTGACACACGTGAGGTGATGCAGATGATTGAGTGACGCCGGTGGAATGAGTGATGCAGATGAGTGAGTAATACAGGTGAGTGTGAGAAGCAGATGAGTGTGAGATGCAGATGAGTGAGAGGTGCAGATGAGTGAGAGGTGCAGATGAGTGAGAGGTGCAGGTGGGATGAGTGATGCCAGTCCTTCAAAAGCCTCATATCACGCACCGCGACCATCCGCAGCACTGTCTGGCCGTAGCCCTCCGTGGCCCAGTCCCAGTCACTCCCCTCCCGCACTCGCGCGTCGGCAAGCATCAGCTCTAAGGCCGCCTCCGCATGCCCCTCGTTGCGCATGAGACGGAACAGAACCTCCCACGAATCCTTGCCTGTGCATGGCATGCATAGCTGCAGTTATGTGCTGTCATGACATGTCAGTGCCCGGACTCATGCCAAAGGTTGAAGGAAGCTACATCAAACTCTGACAAAGGGTATCAGGGTTGAGGTTCACATCAGTTGATCAGAAGATACAGTACATGCCAGCCAGTGGTGCCAGCCATGTGGTGCCATGTGGTGCCAGCCAAATGCGCTCACTGCATATATTGTACGACAAGGCGTTTGCGCCACAGTAATGCTGCCAAACCATACGGTGACCACTGAAGCAAGTGCATGCACTTGATAGTACGACCTGTTTGTTGACACCATGTGAGAGCACACGTGGCCATGCCCCCTTGCCCGCACTCACGCACAACCTCTCCAGCGTCATGTCCCTTCTGGAGGTGTGCAAACAAGCCTGCAAAGGACTGTTCCATCTGCGCGCTGGCGCTAACCCCTCCACCTCCTCTCCCCCCTGATGCGGTCACATCCTTGGTGTCTTGCCTGCTTGCAGCTGGCTGCGTTCGTCCCCTGCCGCCACCTGCATAGCCCCTGCCACCCCCACCACCACCCCTGCTGTATTCGCCGCGGCCCCGGCCGCTTCGCCCAGACCACGCTCTTTCACTACGTGCATCATCTGGTCTCCAGCTCGGACCTGCACGGCCGCCTCTTGTTCCCCCGGGTGCCTGGTTGCGCCTGCTGCTATTCGAGTCCCACCAGTCAGCATCAACTGCAGATTCAGGCTGCGAGTGCGGTGATGCGCTGCATGATACACTGCTTTCCGTGGGCCTGACCAACCGGCAGCTGCGCCAAAGAGATGAAGGGCTGCACATGCGTGGCACGTGTGGCATGTGCTGCATGCAACCCAGCTCATGTTTCTGACAGGGTAATGGCCGCTGCCCCAAGCGTTGGCCTGCGGTGGGCAAGTGCCCGAAACTTGTTTGACTTGTGTGGCCTTGCACTGCAAGCCTTTCAACCAATGCCATGCTGCACTGTGCTGCCGTGCCCCGGTACATGTCTGCTGCACTGCACATGTCCAATGCTTGTCAACTGCACCACGGCAGCTTGTTGGAGTGTTCAACGTGCAATTGCACGAGGTCACGTACCTTGAACTGAATACATTGCTGAATGGTGCACCCAATGTTGTGCCCGACAGACTCTCCTCCTTGACCAGCACAACACTGTGCCACTTGCACTTACGGTTATGTCATAGGAACTTCCTGCCTTAATCAGGCCAAGCTGAAGTAATCCAAACAACGGCGGCACGGAAACGGAAACTTAGAAAACCTAACAGAAGGGCGTTTCGTGCCCCGTGATTTCGCTCCATCTGGTTATGGATTGACTTGATCAACAGCCACAGATCTGTGATCGCCAAACTACGCACCAACGAGTCGGAAAGGCAGTAAGGGTATTCCGGAATTTGTGCACAGCGACTTTGTTGCATAACCATCGGAAGCGCTTAGCGGACAAGCAGCGGGATGGCAATAAACACCGCGGCCTGTGTGTGTCTGCTGCTTCTGCTGGGCGCATGCGACGCAGCACGGCCCGTGTCTGAAGTCCACGTGGCGAACAACGTGGTCGCATCTATCAGGAAGAACAGGGGTGAAGCTGCTTCTTTGCCAGTGGTGCTATGGCATGGAATGGGTGACAGCTGCTGCGCCAGTTATAGCATCGGGGCCCTGAGGAATCTGATTGCAGAGAAGCTGGGTGAGTAGCTGTGGATAGTTCGTGGTTTCAACTGCAGGCCATTCATCTAACACATTAAGGTCAACGAAAACAGGTCTAGTACCAGTCAACAGCATGTACCTTTGATCAAGAAGATGATAGCATGAAGCGGGACGAGCCTTGGACAATGTGTGTTGGGTTTTTCTTGGAAGCGGAGCACATCACATTGCGCAAGAGTTTGCCCTACGGACAACGAGCATATTGTTCATGCCCTTAAATTATTCACTTTTTGAGGTCGACTTTCGGATGCTTCTGCACAGGGTCCTGCGGTCCAGCTGACTTTACAGCCACAACGGCAGGGCGACGGAGCCGAAGAATTTAACGCAGGTTCATTGCGCACCAGTGCTCTCAGTGCGGGAAAGTCACACATGCAGAGGCCGAGCAGTTACCCTAAGCAACCCTAGCCCGACAACTTTTGACATCGCAACTTGCATCACGTCGCTCTGCAGCAATCCGCTTCGATCCGCCTGCGCAGGCGTGTACGTTCTCTCTCTTGCCACTGGCGAATCAGCTTTGGCAGACGTGTGGTCCAGCTACTTTGGAAACGTGAATGACCAGGTGCGCCTACAACACTAACACACAGTACTCTATAGTCGCCCTCCACTCGTGTTGGCAGCTTCATGTTGCATACACCCCTGTGCTCAAACAGTCCGGCAGGCCAGTTGCCTATCCACGCTCCTTTCAATTCAGTCTCCACCCTCTCTTTAAGATTTGCCTTGTGTCATCTTGCTCCTGTCTTACGCTAGCTCGTTCACTCGCTCACTCACTCACTCACTCACACATGCTGCAGGTTGCCAAGGTGTGCGACAAGCTGCGCTCCACGCCGGAGCTCAGGGACGGGTACAACGCCATTGGCTTCTCACAGGGTGGACAGTTCATGAGGGTGAGCGGGTCAGGGTTTGAGTACTCGGAACTGCTTGAAAGTGCTTAACCCAGCGCGGTTTAAGGATTCAACTCTGTCACATTTCCTGACACTCTGGGATACAGTTGCAGGTAGGCATAGTGGCCAAAACAAATAAGTTTGCCAATTCTGGGACAAATTCCACGTGTGAAAGTGAGGTGGTGTATGGTCGCTATTCCAGTGCAATCATGGCCGTCGCAAGCGACTTCCTTGTGACTCAGTGATGATGTCTTGAATGTTGTTGAGAGTCACAGGGCTTTGTGTAGTCACTGTGTTGCGGGATGTGTTGCTGGTGTTGGTAGGCGTGTTGACTGTCAATACTGGGACAGTGGCATTGAGACAATACTGGGACAGTGGCATTGAGAGTGGTGGGAGATTACCAGCGATTCAGAACACAATGATATCAAGAAGTGAATTCATGCAACAGAATCCGACTAGTGCACGACAATTCGGCCCAAATTTTTGTAAAATCCGACTAAGTCCAGGGTTTGGTAAGAAAATTTTTCCTCCATTTTTGCGGCCGACTAAGGTAGGATCCGACTGGAAATTAGGATCAGTACGGTATAAAGAAGTGACACATTTTGAACACGTTGACATAATCAACACACTATCAGCATAATTCTCAAGATACCTTGTCACCTGCAATAGTCAACTGCTTGTCATTGGAAAAGGCACAACCGGCACTTCCAACACTGGTTCCGGTGGTACACACAGGCAAACTTATTTTTTTATGCAAGTGTTGAGGCGAGTGCGCATGCGTCAACCGGACAACATGTTGCTGCATGTTGTCTCCGCCATTAAAATGGCGATTCAACTGGTCTGGCCTGACTTTCTATGTTGCACATGCTTACATGCGTCACCGGCCTTTTGTCGTCAGAGATTTCGTAGCTCTTACATGATACCGGTCACCTGCCTTTTGCCAGACCAGATCAACCTGTACACAACTTGGCCTGCCTTCTGCCCTTAGCTGAACCCCTCCTCATACATAGTTGCTCCCTCTGCAGGCCGTGGTCCAGCGGTGCCAGCACCTTGGGCCCAAGGCGCACACACTCATCACACTGGGAGCGCAGCACCAGGGCGTGGCGAACATACCCGGATGCAGGTCAATGCCGTGCGGATTGGGTTTGGTGTACGGGGGTGCGGATGTGTGCCGGGGGTTATGGGTTGGATGCGTTAGAGCGCCTGGGACTGGGTCAGGTAATGTGTAAGCTGCAGTTGTAACGTTCATTGCGTGAGCAGGGAGACTGCAAGCAGGACGGCTCTGCCTGCAGCAGGTTCTTGCAGCCAGAGTACTACTGTTTGCTGAATGCCGGTAGCGCCTGATGCAGAGGATGGCAGCATGGTATTTTGTACGGCAAAGAGTGGGATCAGTATGTGGACCGACGCGAAGGTGGTAGGTGCTTGCCAGGTGCTTGCCAGGTACTTGCACTTACTTGCTAGACACGATGATCCGACGGCAGGCAGGCTCATGCCCGTCGGCCTACTGCTCTGCTGCCTGAGCACTGCACACGCATGCCGTGTCTTTCATCGGGTATGCTACATCCTCATGCTACATCCTCTTGCTACATCCTCACGCTCTCACCCCTTTGCCCTTCTGTGTGCCCCGGCCCGTGCCCATGACCCACACCGCAGCACTGTTCCCGGTAACCTGACTGACACCTCAGCTCTGGTGAGTTCGGAGGGCGGCGTGACCTCCCGCAGCGCATGCGAGACCATGCAGACCATCCTGAGCCGAGGCGCCTACTTAGCGTGGGTCCGGGACCACATCGTGCAAGCACAGTACTTCAAGGTACAAGCAGTGTTTGCTTCTAGCATCGTTCCTTGCTTTCCATTATGAACATCAGGAATGTCAGCAAGAAACCTGCATAGGAACCAGAGCGCGCATTCTCTGCCTCTTATTCGCACTCCCTGCCCCCCTGCCTCTCCCTTCGTCACGGCTCAGCCCCCCACCCGCTTCTGATGTGTCCTGCCTTCTCCCTCCCCATTGTCCTTCCTGCTGCCCGCCCGCCTTGCCCAGGGCAGGTCAGGGCGGCACACATCCCGTCCCGAGTCCTGTGGCGGCTTACCTGATGTAACGAATCAGTTCTTGCCCCGCGTGTTCTCCTTCCAGGACCCCGCTCACCACGACCAGTACCTGAGGCTCAACCCCTTCCTGCCCGACATCAACAACGAGCGGGAGGACAAGCTCACACAGGTGAGACTGTTATGGATTGGGGTTGAGGAGTACTGAGTTAGTATCAGGCCCTGACACCCTCAAACATGGTTCAAATGTAGCAAGGTCATCCAGATACTTGACATCGTGGTGAGGGTTAGGGTTAGTGCTGGAGTGGTTAGGGTTGCTGTAGCTGAGTCGTTTCGGTAGTTAGACCCTTGGTCTCCTCATGAGATACACACCGGCCGCACATCCACAACATGAAACCCTGTGCCAGCAGAAGGGAGAACGACGCAATCTAAGCAATGAGATTCAAAGGAACGCTGTTGCGCACATGTGTTGAGGTGCCTGTGCCCAATCATTTACCTTACACCGACGCAAGGCCAGTCGCAAACGAATCGGCACTATCTGATCGATGTGTAGTATGACACTTGACGGACAGAGTTCAAGCCAACTGGCGGTAAACCAGAACAGTGGCACCTGATGAAAACGCATTCCATGAGAAGCACACGTGCACTGTCTGTTTGTGTGCCTGTGTGTGTGTAGTACGCGGACAACCTGGCCTCCCTGCGGCAACTGGTGCTGTACCGCTTTGCAGACGACACTACAGGTAGGACCACACACACACACACACACACACGTGCACGCGCGCACACACACACACAGAGGACATCAGGGCCCACTGCAGCGATTGTTGTGGCTAGGCTGGGCATTACAACTGCGTGTCAGGCTGTCACGGCTTTGATACTGATACGATGAGCACGGCGTGATGACGCAAATGTCAGCGACATACACAGGTGCATGCAATGGTTTTGCACGGTCAGCGACATGCACGGACGGGGCTTCCAGTTCGTTGCCCACATTCCACGCCAACGACTGCAGAGCATGAGGGGTGCGTGTTTGCCCTGTCTGCCTGCTTCCCTGCCTGCCTTCAGTCGTCCCGCGTGACAGCAGCTGGTTCAGCACGTATGGCGAGGACCGCGAGCTGGTGCCTCTGCATGACCAGCCCCTGTACAAGGTGACACTCAGGGGGCGCAGGAACTGCATGTCTTTCAAGCTAAAACGTGTCGTGTAGCTACGATGAAGGGTGAAGCCTTGCCACACAGGGGGTAAGGAATGCCCGGTAGTGAGGATGAAGGACTGCGCATCCCCCAGGTCCTGGTCCATCCATCAAACTCTGATGAAGTTGAGGATGAAAGTACACCTTGACGTGATGGCCTTTGGTTGTTGCTTACATCAGGCGTGCCCTGCAGTTAATCAGTAGCCAACATGGCACTGACTAAGCTTGTGTGCCTCATCGGCCCAGCCGATCATGTTAAGTATGCTCATACCTGAATTGTCCTTATATTGTCCATAGCCCCTTTCATGCACTTGCACCAGTTCACAAATAGCGCCTCAGCAAAGTACAGCACCAAAACCCCGTCCATATGGTTGCGACATTGGAAAGGCCTTAACGGCCCAGTTTGCTGGAGTTGAATGTCAAACTTCATTGTAACAGCAATTGTGCTGCTTCCCGCTCAAACTCCTCCCCCGCAGGAGGACTGGCTGGGCCTGCGGCGCCTGGCCGAGTCGGGCCGGCTGCAGCTGCTCGAGGCGCCAGGACAGCACATGCAGTTCTCCATGGACTGGTTCGAAAGCACCATCGTGTGGGGATACCTGGCTGGACAGGCGCCAGATGATGTTGTCCCTACGGCCTAAGAGGTTGCCCAACAATGCTGATGTCAGCACTCGCCTTTCAGGAGCTTTCTGACTTAGTTAAGCCCTAAGTGACTTGTGTGACCTGAGCCGCGACCATTTGAATGGTATCAACAGCCGCTCGCCAACCAAGTGTGGCAGTTGCAAGGTGCAGTGAACAGTGTGCGCTCGAGTTTTCTCGTTGGACTGGCATCACCAAGTGTAGGAACGTCAGGCGATGATGGAGGGAGCAGTACTCAGCACTGAATGATCAGCAAATGTAAAAATCCTTTAAAAATATCGAACAGTTTAGGTCATGTTCTTACCGTCTAAAAAGGCAGACTTACATACATACACACATAGGCTGGGTTCGCGTGCTGGCTGAGGTGTGGGGCTTCAGCCCCTGTATTGTTTTGCCCATGCACGTGTTGCGTGTGCACTGTGTGCGACTGGGTTGGATTGTGCAATGTGTGCAACTGGTGTCTTTGGTTTGGATTGCTTTGTACTCCCTTCAAAGAAGAGCACATGACTTGTTCTGTGTCCGAGGACCTCCTTGTCAAGAGACAGGTTTTGTCTTGCCAGGTGATGGGGCAATAGTATGGTTACAAAGCCCTGGATGACAACATGGCCACTAACACATCTTCACTTCCATGTGTTGATTCTGTGTGAGGTGTTGTAGCACGTAATGCTCTTGCTGCAAGTGCCAGACTGGGTGTCTTCAAGACCTGTAAAGTGGCGGCCCGCGTCATACAATCACCTCTGGCAGCACCAGGAATGCAACATGGCGCACCCAGTCTGCAACCCAGGACCTGTAGGCTTGTGTCTCTCCTGCTTGACCTGCCAACAGCTGTTCATTTACTTTTCCCGCGATTTTGTATGACCTCACCTTTGGCCTTTAGAATTCGAGGGGGTAGGCCATGTAACATTGGTGTTTCACAGCAGGCTTTCGTTAAGGTTGCGGAAAACAAAGCTCAAGTAGAGAGAGGAAGATCTCGGACGCCACCCCTCTAACACAAGAATGGCACAGAAACCAATCTGCCGTGCAACCATCTTTCTGAACCATGGCGGTGCTGTCAAAGAGGGGGTACAACTGAGCAAAGGAGCTGTTGTGATGGCATGTTGCATCAAAACGGATGTCACCAGCCAGACAAGCCAATGTTTGCTGAATGAAAGCGTCAGAGGAGTTGACCTTGACATCAAGGAGTGACCGATGTCATGGAGCAGGTGTCATGCAACAAGCGCACCAATAATCAGTAGTAATCGAGGTCCCAACCCAGCGCACAGCCCTCACTGCGGGCCCACATGCACTGATCTGGAGGTATTACTGCTGACACCCCATGCTGAGCCGGCCCGGCCCCATGCCGCCCGGCTCCAAGTCAGTGGTGGCCTACCTTCTGAAGTTGCTCTTGCAGTGTCGCCACTCGTAGCTCCACCTTCTCCAACTGGTGCAACAGAACGTCCTGCACGTCCCCGGTGTGACGGATCATGCGGCGCTCAATTGTGGGCGGGCGCACAGCCCGTTTGCCTGCACAACAAACAGGAAAGTGATAGGCAGCGTCCATTGAGCCAGCTTGGTCAAGGTGGTGAGGCAGGATGACCCTGGCAAACAGTCATGTGCGTTCACGCCGGACTACGACCCGCTAGCCCAGCTCGCACCTGCATCTGCTGTTTCATCCACACAAGCAAGCAAGCAAGCGACTGACCATGTTGTCTAGACAAACAAGATAATAGACTTGGTTACTGGGTGTGTCGCCAGACTGCCAGGGGCTCACTACCCTGCGATATGCCACCATGTCACCATCTCACCTGCAAATACACAGTTTTACTGCCATTTACAATAGCCAGTGTGACTGCAGCAAATTGTTGATTTGTTACATCAGAGAAGCCGTCAAAGGACGGGATGTGTACCGCCCTGACCTAGCCTGAGCAAGAAAGGAGAAGAAAAGCAGGATCAAAGGCAGAAATAGGCTCAAGGGCAGAAACGAACGAGGCAGTAAGGAAGGCAACCAGCCACGAAACTGCAGCAAATGCCAGCCTCATCTTCTCCCTATGTGTTTCATGCAGTTTGACGACAAGCACTATTGCTTCAGCTCAATGACAAGCCGCCCTCGACCACGCACCCACACGCCGCTGCTGCCCGTGCCGCCTCCGCCTCCGTCACTGCAAGCACATGCACTTGCAAGTGAGAATACTCGGCCAGACCTTGTAAACAAGCATAGCAAAAGCTAAACCACGTGACACGACCATGGCCAAAAAGAAACACCATGTTTGCATGGCAGTCGGCAACAAGCCACAGTGGTCACGGCCAGACCTTGCAAACAAGCATACGCACTTGTTGCCGCAAGCTTAAGGTTGTCTGCGGCAATAGCATCGACATCCTTTCCATGGATGTACGCCTGCTCCCATGGCTTGTATGAACGCCTGCTTTCACTCCTCAACTTCTATACCCCGCTGAACCAGCCGGTTATTCCAGTCCGTAGGACTGTACGAAGCCCATATGTCGTCTGCAGCGCAAAATCTTCTGAATCTCCTGGTTTACACCTGCTGCATGCAGGACTATTTGGTATAGAACGCAAGCTGGGTGCGGTATAGAACACAAAGTTGCGTTGCGCCGTTTCCCTTGGCTAGTTAGCGAGCTGTCGTTGCGTTGGGCTGAAGTCAGTGTTGAATTGTATGGCTTTGGGGAACGGTCTGAAAAAAGGTGAGTTATGTGACGGCTCAGGGAGTGTGCAGTACTATAGCCTTGGGAAATTCAGAAGGCCAAAAGAAAGCTGAGGCTACAAGGAACTGTATGATTGAAAGCCATCCAGGACGCAAAACTGGATGGGCACGCACATGGTGTTTCTTTGTAGAAAAAAAAGAAGTTTGCCAGTTCTGGGACAGTTTCTAAAAACTGCACTGGCAAACTCTCTGTAGAAACTATGACATCAATTGCGGTGCTGCACAAAGTACAGTTGTCGTCTCCGTAGTAAGCACGCAAAGGCTGCAAAACCACAGTGGGGCCACACAAACAGGTGCAAGAATGGCTAAAGGGTCGCTTAGAAAAGTGTCCCGTGGAGTCATAATCACAAGGAACTCACCAGGCCTTGCTGACACGGCTAGATTCCTCTTCAATAGGAGAAAGAAATACAATCTGCGCAGATAATTGATATCTGCGTTGGACATGCTTCCTGGTGTGTACTCCCTCCTTGTAATACAATGTGTCCATGTGTCCGAGTTCGCATGGCTGAGCAAAACACAGAACAGAAGGTTACAAAACCATAGAAAGGTTGCAGCTGTTTGTATAAAAGCACCTGCAGATCACGAGTACGTCTTGTCATTTAATGAGCAGCCGTGCTATCACAGCCAAGCACTCGTGCAATAATCAGGCAACCTGCGGAGCACTGAAGGCCAAGCTGCATCATGTAATTTTACCACTGCCAATTTGATAGCGACCCTGCCGGTCCACTGGCTTCTTCAAGAAACTTTGTACACCTGGTCTATGGATATAAATACCGATGGGATCACGGCAAGTGCATAATAATCACTCACACATGCATATCATTCGACAAGGGCGGAAGTTCATGCTGTGGCCGTAACGTGGCTCTTTCAAAACAGTGTTTGGTTGCTCAGTGTTTTGTTGCAATCACTGAAACGCTGCCGGTGGAACGCTGCTCAGATGCATGATGTTCTCCTGCATCCAATGGAGGCCTCGCAGGAATGCTGGCTGTGATCACCCAACCTGTGCCAGTGCGCTGCCACCCACACGCCTCTTCCAGAGACACACACCCAGCGTCAGGAGCTGCAGCCCCACCCAGTAGGCCACCAGCGCCCCCATCTGCGAGCCCACAGACCCTGTGACGTGCAGCGCTCTCAGCACGGCCTGCCCACTCCAACTACAGGCCCCACCAGCCCCTGTCGCCCGTTCCGCGGCAAGCCACGCAGTGAGGCGGTTTGCGGTCAAGCCACTGCCGGGGCCCTCGGCAAACGCTGGCAGCAGGTCTTTCACGAAGGCCAGGGCCGAGGCCACCTGCTCGGTCGAGCCACAGGGCAGGGCTGCACCAGTCAACTCGGCTGAAAGCATCCCATGGAAGCTGAACCTGAAGTAGAGAGGGCCAAAAAGGGAACTGTTATATATATATATATATATATA
>QAXH01002455.1:199-29861 GCA_004335635.1 Chloromonas sp. AAM2 | reverse complement strand
AAGCTCTAGTTCATACTGCTTCCCTTGCGACTGCCATCCTGACGCTGAGCTCACCTGGACCCGAACGCAACGCCTCCATGCCTGAGCGCCTCCATGCCATCATGCACCTGTAAACACAGGTGGAGGTGAGGTGACAGTTAGCCTGGGGACAGTGAACTTGGTACATGGCCTGCTTTGTAAACTTGTAAAATTTGTATACGTCTTTCATTACAATGGCCCTACGTGTAGTCTGTCGCGTATTGTGAATGCACGCTTTACGCCAAAGCCCAGAAGTCCTGTTAGAGTGCATGCCCGGCTGTTGCCTTCAAACACACTGCCTGGATGTTACCAGCCCACGTCAGGACGGCAGCTCAAATGGTCATCTCAACATATGTGGGTAGCGACATTGCCATTCAGGACCTGCTGTCAGATGGCCTTATTTCTGGACAGACGAGTTGGGCGTGAATTCAGTGTGTTGCATTGTGAACTGATGCCGAGCATGCCTCCTGCCTTTGGGAACATTTGCTCTCATGATATCGCTCCTGCACAACAGCTTTACTCCTGATGTTTGGATACCGCGCTGCGACCTGGCACACGGTTGACTGAGAGGCTTCCCGGCTGTACCCCAGTCACCTGCTACTCCTATCGACCAGAGTGCCACGGGCCACTGCTGTGCCCTCCGTTCGCCCGTGGGCCGTCCGGCGTCAGGTATGCAAGCATCCCTCCCGTCCAGAGCAGGAGCTTTCTGCCGCAGCTCATTCCTACGTCGGACGAGTAGCGGCGTCCTGTCCGCTGGCCTTCGAATTGTGGCTGAGTCAAACCCAGAACACTTCCAGCGTCTGCATTTGGCCCGGGGCGACCTCCACAACCTGAACGGCTTATTCATGGCCCATCATGATGTGTATTGGTAAGAGCGGCGTCTGTCAATGCGGGGCAAGTACCAACGCGTAGCAGGACGACTGCACAATTGAAGCTGGGACGAGGCGGCGAATCAACAGCGACTGACATGTTGAAACTTCGCTGTGCTGTGCAACGCCGCTGGCCTTCGGCCTGGCCTCAGAACTGGCGTTTCAACTGCCGGCACGTGTAGTCGGTGTCGAAACCAGCGTGCTGGGTGGTCTTTCTTTGGGCGCCTGGAGTAGTTTGCTGTCAGTGCAACTCCTTCTTTGCAACAGTCCAGGCCCCACTGCGATACGTGCTCGATCAGTTCAGACCGGACTTGCACGCGACCAACAGTGTGGTGGACTCGTCTGCGTTGATGTGCTTGGAGGCAGGATTGGCAGCTGTAGGAGGCTGCCTGGCTCTCCAGACCACGCATACGTTTCACCAGCCCTGTGGAAACCGCAACGACTGGAGTCGCTTTTGACTCTGTTGCGTCCCTGCAAACATGCACTGGCACCGCCGCCCAGAAAGTCCTACCACTTCCCACAGCTACAGGGCTTTCCGAATCCACAGCTTGCCGACAGCAGCGTCCACTCGCCAATCCTACTCTTGGCACCATAGAAGCTCTCACGCGAGCTCAGCTGCTCGGCCTCTCTTTAACGTGCTAGTTCCAGGAAATCCGGAGAAGTTGGCTTGCAAACTTGCACAAAGTCTCGCTCAGTATGTTTCAGAATCAACAATCGCTAAGCATGCCTTACATGAATCGACAGTAAAACAGCGCACGTCTATCTGCAGCTCTTTTAGAGGGAGCACCCAAACTTGCTTGAGGAAGGCACAGTTTCGATTTCTCCTCTGCGTATGGTGCCTCAGTGCTCAGGAGGCCAGGTCCTTCTGAGAAAATGGCTCCCTGAGGCTGAAGTTGTTGTTTCCTGTTCTGGACTTCAAGACTGATTTCCTGAATTCAGGCATAAACTGGCTGCTTTAACGGTGACTCTCCATCCTGGTATTGTGCCTGAGTTTATCCACCTTGCTGTGTGCTGGCACCACCAAGGTCGTCCTACAAAGTTTCAAACCTGTAATGAGCACACCAGCAGGAGAATTGCAACAGAAGTTGCTGGCAGAGCCACTGGCGAATGGCAACGGCTGTCCAGGGCAGCATGCACAGCAACATGGACTGATGGCTATTGGTACCCATATGTATAATCGCCCAAACAGCGCCTCATCGTTTGCCAATTCAAAATTCCTTTTTATTCACGCAGTTACAACTCAGAACAACGCTAAAGCCAAGGGAGCCACCCAATTTTATTGCACATGTGCACCGTACCTTTTAATCAATTGTGAAATTTACAGCTGATTCCCAGTGAAAACTCAAGAAATGTCCAAGGAAGGATTGTTGAGTTCCACACAACCGCTAGGCCAGCACCTAACGGCCCCAGCCCTTTGAGTTGAGCATGTCGTCATTTGAGTGGTGGCAGACCCAGGGACGCTCGGACTGCATTGGCCTCAGCAACTTCCGGATCGGTCGGGTCCGCTGCACGCTTGCCCCCTGCGCCCCCGGCCCCCGCTGCGCCAGCCGCAGTAACCTTGGTGCTGGGCTTGTCCCGTCCCCGGTCCGCCTTTCGCTCGAGAGAGCGACTCCTGCAAGCGTACAAGCAAATTGAATAATACCGAACAGTTTTTGTGCAACACTAAGCCACTGAACGACCAGGAAGATATTTGCCTTGCCTTTGTAGAGTCTTTTGTATACCAATGCAATCATTCATTCACGTCACAGTTGCCAACAGATAAGGTGCAAAGCGTTTAACCTTTGTCCAGCAAATCACCGCCAGAAAGGCATGGGTGAGATTGATCTTCTCGTGAGCAGGGCAGTGTAGTGTTCACCGCCAGCCCCTAGGCGGTTTCACACACAAGCTTGATGTGTGTGGGCCACACCACTTGCTGGAGTACAGACGGCACAGAACAAGGTCTTGCAGGCTGTGCAGGCCATGAATTGGTTCCTGTAGCATGCCTTTGCAGATGCTCTGTCCCCGGCCTAGGTACCGCTGATGCTCTGTCCCCGGCCATGGGTACCGCTGATGCTCTGGTTCCTTGCAAGTGACGGTCTGCTGCTTCTGCTTTGAATCGCAACCAGTGCGTGCAGCGGATGCTGCTCAGCCCATGCGCCCGTACCCCCTGCCCACCTGCTTCTGCGCTTGTCCCTATCCCGGCCGCGCTCGCGGCTGCGAGACCGGCTGCGCCGTCGCTCCCTGCCCCTGCGAGCAACGAGGCCAGACGAGCCCTCGTATTCACAAGAGTAGAATCACCACTTACTGTGACTGCAGTACACAGGAGGAAGTTTGAGCTGTCAAAGTCAACACAACTGCCCAAAACTTCAGCACAGGAAGCAGGGAAGGTAAACGAAAACTAGGAAGCCGGCACAGAAGGCAGGCAAACTTCTTCTCCCGCAAGCAACGCCCTCCTGTGCATGTGAGCACGAACAGGACAAGTGCCAAGGTATGGTGCGGTCCCGCACAGCGCACAGCAAGCGTCCAGCCATCATGGTGATGGTGACTGACTGTGATGTGGTGCTGTGCACGCACTTGTCCCGGTCGACATCGTCCCTCCTCCTGTCACGTGCATCCTCCCGGTCCTCCCGCCTCCGCTCGTCACGAGGGTCGTCCCGCCGTTCTCGGTCGTCCCGTCGCCTATCACGAGTCTCCTCATCCCCCCGCCGCCTGTCCCGGTCCCGCTCGTCCTGCCTGTGGCTCGGCCCTTCATCCCGCTCTCGCCTGTCCCGCTCGTCGCGCCCACCACCCCGGACGGGGCTGCGGCTGGTGCTCCTGACCGGACTGCGGCTCCGGCTGGGACTGCGCCGTCTGGCTTGCTCCCTGCAACCACAGAGGTACCGAAGTTGTCCAGGCGGTCGGATGTTACTAGCGCATGGTGCACGGCCTTGAAGGCATCTGCAAATCCATGCCTAACATGACTGCAAATCATCACACAACCACGGAGCAAAGTCGAAAATGGTCATTGCCGTCCGCTTCATGCCCTTTCGTGCCTGGTTACGCCTGGTTATGCCTGACATCCCGTTTATCAGCTGTCCCGCCAGTTAGTCAGGAAAACAAAGCCGTCCACCAAGTCACAGTACACCCGAAGCAGTAGGTCTCCAGCCCTGCCCAGCAGCCCTGCTCACCTGCGCTCATCCTTGCTGAGCTGCCACTTCTCCTTCCTTCGCTCAGGACTGCGCACACAACGTACATGGCGGGAACTGCTCAGTGGCGCCCAGTGCATCATGGTTGCCTGCGTTCATTCGCCTGGCCCTGAGCACCGTTGCTACTGTTCTTCTACCGCACACACCCCGCACACACCCCGCACTCTACTCCCATACTTCCCTTTGCTCAAGTCATCTCAGCACAGCTAGTAGCTGACTATTCTCACTCCCACTCCTGACTCTCCCCTCCCGTCCTTGCCGCCTCTGCGCATTGACCTGTCCTTGCGCCTGTCCTCATCATACGACCGCCGGTGGCCATTGCCCGCCTCGTGGCCGTCGCGATCCTCCTCCGCGTCCCTGTGCCGCTCCCGCCCCCCTGCCGGGCCCATCCCGTCCGCCATGTCGGCATATTCCCGCTGCGCCTCCCGCTGGCGCGCTGCCTCCGCTTCCGCCTCCCGCTGCACCGCCCCTTCATCGAACTCCTCATCAAGCACACTCACACGCGGGTCAAGCGTGCCGGCCTTCTCTAACGCCCACCTGCACATGTGCATCGCTTTCAAGCGGTTGTGGTCCAGTGTGCACATGCAGAGACAGTTATGCACTTGCAAAGAATGGAGAACTGCACTTCGGCGTGGCATCTGCCACTGACCGCACGAACTATCAATTGGCGTGCACGTTGAATCGCAGCACACTTGTTATCCATTTGTGGCAGAGAGGCACATTGTTGGAGTGGCCATGGTACAAAACAATCACTACAATTGATGCAGGTCGCGTACCTGGCAGGCAACCGTGGTAATGCGATGTCGAACATGTGGTCCTTATTCAACATGTCGTCCACGACCTGAACAGGACCAGACAGCGTGACAAATGCATGAATGCAGGAAAGGTGGCTGAGTATATTTGCATCTCCATGCAGGTGCCAGTGCCTCTCACATACCACTGCTGTCCAGTTGTGGCGAATCCACGCTCGCCTGAGGCATGCATGTTGTTTGCAAATGTGTGCATGCATCGGAGTGCCCGTCACTAGTGATGTGTGAATCATGGCCTGTGTTCCGGCCACACCCAGTACTGGTCTTCATGGTGCTCCTGTTGCTCACCTCGTCCATGTGCCTGAGTACGTACTGCCCCTCCAGCGTCATGACCCGCACCTGCATGGATATACACGCATGCGCATGGACACATGCGCGTTTGCATGGAAACACACACATGTACACGGAGACACACGCTTTTGCATGGACACACACAACCCGTGCACATGGCAATTGCATGTGACAGGGTTGACAAGGCCGGTGAAGCTGAGGGAGCTGGACTGCTCAGATGGAGCAGCATGACACTCAAGCACAAGTCATCAAAAGTGTTATACAGCAGGTGTTTGTAGACCAGGTGGCAGTGCCTGGCCTTCGTCTTGCCCGTGTGACTTGGGAACAAACATGCACGTTCTGTTGCTTGCCCTCACACCTTCCTATAGTCGTTGTACAGGGGCTCCAGGTACTGATACACTTCCTGGGGCCGCCCCACCAGACGCATGTAAAAAGCACCTGCACGGCGCCAAATCACATGCACGTACGCTGCCTGATATACAATCTACACATGGACGTCAAGCATGCATGCCTTTCGGTTGTTTTAAACAATGTGAGCATGGATGGTGGCTTGTAGCTGGTCACATCTGGCACTGTCACAGGCACTGCATGGTCACCTGTGGCTGGCAGCATGAAGCCCCCTCACTGGCACTGCATGGTGGCTTTCAGCTCACATCATGGAGCACTGCGGCTGACAGTGCAAGCTGGAATTGCAAAGGGCGGCATGATCTGCGTCATGTGCCACACGTCCATGCGGTCTACGCACCTAACAATCTAACATACTTGAAGTCCCCGCTCTTGATGTACTCAATGATAATCTCTTTATCCGGCTGGATCTGTAACATCTTGAGAATCAAGCACATGAAGTTAGTGGGCTTCCGAGCACCCCCATAGGTGCCCCCAGCAGCGCGCAGCTCGGCCGCTCTTTCGACAACGGTCTCCGCTGTTAGGGCGAAGCAACTTTCCTTCCAGTAAGTGGTCTGGTAGACCTTCTGTCTGATGATGTACTCAACCAAATTCTGCGGAAACACAGGCGACAACCCTCGTTCCCAAACATCTTTTGCGACAAGTGCGTGGCATTGGTACAACCAGTACCTGAGGGTTGGTGCCATGGATTGAGTACGCCTCCTTGTCAGTTCGATTCGCCATGTCGCCGGGCCAATGGCTGGGACAGTCGTCAAAACTTCATGCTACTTTGGCTGGATTTGTTGCATGGGCCTAGGCCTGATGTAGTTCAGGACTGTTAATCAAACAACGTTAAGACAATTCTGTTCCAGCAGTTTGCACTCACAAGAAGAAAAGAGAAATCACATGCACAGGGTAACAGAGAGTGATTACCAGGGGCTAGTGGTTGATCTCTCACCATGTGACTGCTGCATCAGACGACCATGCCAGAACTTACAGGAATGCACGCCTCAGACATAAATGACACACCTCAGGCGTTAGAGTTCAGCTGTGAATCAAAATACTGCTAACAGAGAGTTCAACAGGCACGCACTGTCGTGTCATGACATTTGATCAAGGCAGACACCATATGCGTGCTTGTGGTGGTCACCAGAACTCGACCTTAGGCACGAAAACTCCACGGCATAATTGGGCTTGGTTACCTCACCTAATGTAAAGCAAAAAAAAAAAGTTTGCCAGTTCTGGGACAGTTTGTGAGAATAGGTCTGTAGTACCGCCAGGAACCCTTGTGTCTCAGCAAACCATGTATATGTTCGTGTATATGTGTGTGTGTTTGAACCGCACACGAGGTGAACAGCTGGGTGAAAATTGCGTGTTGTGGTAGACGGTGCACTGCCACTTCTGGGACAGCAAACCAGGACTAGACAGGAACTACAGTGTCAAAAGACAAAAATGTGTGTGTGACCCGTCTGACCTGTACCTCAGAAGTCGGTGATGTAAGTCGTCACACACCTAAACACACCTAAACACACATATACACTGATTAACACACACCTAAACACACATATACACACACACACACACTCTCACACATATTTTTGCTGACACACCGGTTCCAGTGACAGTTTCAAAACCGTCCCAGAACTGGCAAACTTCTTTTTTTTTGAGTCGCTAGAGTTGAGAGTTGAACCAATTGAGCTGAACTCTTCTTAGATTCGTCTGGCACGAAGGTCACGATTGATCAGTGTTGAATGCTTATTCTTGAAAATCACATGCGGTACTGAGTGAGCTGGCCAGTCGAGCACCAGCTGTAGATTTCAACGCAGTCAGCTTTTGTGATTGTGCCACCCTCCAGTACTGAATCAACTCCGCGTTCATTTGCTTGACCGCTTGACCACGAGTGTGTAGTCCTTCGTCATGGACTGTCCCCAGTACTGCCTCCAGGCAAAGCTGCAGTGAACACAGCAACGTCAGACGGTCAGACTCAACACACACCTTCACCTCGCATCAGTTCACTCAACAAGCACGCATGTGTCGTCTGCTTGGTGCTCGCTGTTTTCCTTGAAGAATGCAGCCCTGACTTACACCAACCAGCAGTGCTCCCAACCCCCCATGCCCTTAACTTGCCCCACGGTGGCTCCTCCCACACCATTCTCGGTATTGTTGGTACGGACACTGCCCTGTACTGTCCTGGCTATGCTCTGTCCTGCGCAGCTGGATGCCCTTGTCTTGCCTGGTGTGTCCAGCCATCTGCATGCGCTTCCCGTTGCTTGCCCTGTCCTGACCCTCCCCATTGACCATGTCCGGCCACTCACCCTGCGCCCCAGACTGTGAGCACCAGCAGCGCTGCAATGCCCGCGAGAGCAGTCCAGCCCGATAGGGTCACTGTCTGCGCGTTGCCATGCCGGTCGCGCGTCATCATCTGCATGCCTGTTGCGCTCTCCATGGCAGCCAGCTGGTTCTGCAGTCAGACGCAAGCACCCAGATGAGGCACATAGGTGAAGCAGACAGCCGGAACGAACAGCCAACCAGCTGGCGTCAGTCTTAAGCTGCACGTCGCATGGTAAAGCCACACTGATGTAACGCATGATACAGCCTGGTAAAGCCACGATGATGTAACGCACGGTAAAGCCTGGTAAAGCCATACTCGAGATTGGACCCCTATAAAGGCGCCCTGACTAGAATGCTGCTGATTCCCACGTGACACAAATGGCCGGAATTTTACGCTGTGAACGGGTAGTGCTGCCACCTATGCGCAGCTCCTCTAACAATTGACGCTTTCAAACGTCAATGTGTGCCAGTACGCCTTTGCAAAACACTTTTAGGGTCAGCCCTTACCCACAGACTGTCATGCACATTCACCTTCAGAACCAGCACTGTCAGCGACGCCTCAAAGGCCTGGATCATGTTGGGCGGCTGTGCAATGTCCGCGAGCACGCGGCACTGCTCAGATAGGAAGCGCGCGGGCTTGGGGACAGCACCACTGCCGGTGGCCACGGGCTCCGCTATCTGATCGCCCATCTCCTCGAGCTGCACACAGATAGGACGATACAGATGTGACAAGGCACTCGCTCACTCACGAGGATCAGGGAGCAAGGCAGAGCATCAAGGTTACAGGGTGGCGCAGGGACGCATCAGGCGTGCCACAGATGTAAGCAGAACCCAAGGGCGTGGCCACGGTAGGCATACTGGGATGGGGGGATGGGGCTTGTGGGCGCACGGAAGCAGCGAAAGGCATGTTTCGGATTACAGGCAGGGTCAACGCAGTTAACCATAAGAAAGGCTGGGGCAGGGTAGCACTTGTGAGTACCTAGAGAAGGGCACTGCTGTATTGTGCTGCCGCTCAGCTCCCCTCAATTGTATCCTAAGCTGTGCCCTCAACCCGTTGTCTGCAATCACTTACAACTCTTGCCAGGCACGTGCCCACAGCGCCCGGTGTCTTGTCCATGTTTGGCCTGCCCTTGGCCAAGCATTGGTTCTGGATGTCCTCATCACAGTCGCTGGTCAGGAGGGAGTCGGGGCTCCAGATGAAGAAGGCCATGTGCAGGGCACGGCCAAGCTCCTGCAGCCACCGCCCATCATGTGTTAAGAATCGCATACAGCGTACCTATCCCCAACTCAGCTCTTATTTCTGCACGTCAGTGGGTGTGTTCATGCCGCAACTGCCATGCATTTGAGGCACAACATGCAAGTGGGAAGGTTGCTTGGATCTTTGCATTTGTTGACCTGGTGGTCCGTGCCAGGCCATGTGTAAAACTGCCGTCTGATCATACATGCCAGCATACATTTGTGTGTCGGCATGCACAACCAGCCCAATCATCTTATCGTGAAACCAACCCAAGCATCTTCAGCGTTTGTTATGCGCTTGTCCAATCTTGCCCCACCTTCTGGCAGGCTGCATCCAGATCATCATAGTTCTTGATGAGGCACTTGTAGACCAGGGCCTTCTCCTGGTTCTGCTTGTCCTCTGTCACACACAGCTCGCGCACAGCAGGCTTGCACGCCTTGCGCAGGGGAGGGTCGAGCTTCCAGTTGGCCTGCCTGCATGGCACAAGCAACGGACACACCACACACTTGTGCGCTCACAGCCGAACATTTTGAAGGTGCAGGTGTAAACGCACTGCTTGTATTCGTTTCTGTGTGCATTCAACCCGAGACTGCTACTGGTGGCGATCCTCCTAGCATGGTGCAAAACCAGGTGCCAAACAAAGCTTGCTTCTAGGAAAAGAAAACGCTGATGGCGGCTTGCACTGATGCACACACTGCATCTACGTTGTGCACATGCAAGCGACAGTGCAGACCTCGGCATGTGTCCCTGCATTGCTCACCTCCTCTGTAGCTTGAGGATGACCTCTGCCCGGCACTGCTCGCCAAAGTCTGCATCGCCCATCTGCTCAGCAAGGCACCTGGAGCACACACAAGGGCCAGGCAGGCGTGACTAGGCACCAATGTGGCAGGTGACTGACGATTGACTGCCCAACACACTGGGCACGACAGGCCAACACCTCTGTTCCCTTGAGCAGAGCTTGGCCTCAGCGTAACTTGTCATAGCACATGGGTTGGATGGCCTCCTCCATGAGCCAGATGGACATGCAAGCTGAAACACAAGTTGCCGCACAATAGTTGGTGTCGTGCACGATATGTGGTGGCGTGCACAACGGTTGGTGGCTTGGACAGCAGGAACATCACACAGCAGTTGGTGGCATGGACAGCAGGAACACCGCACAGCATTCGGTGGCAGGCGCTGCTCCTGCAGCGCTTCTCACCTGAACATGCGCGCGCTGCCCGGCACCACGCCCTTGCAGAACATGTTGCGCTCGTCCTTGCAGATGCGCATGATGCCCGGCTTCAGCTCAATGTTCTCCGCCTCGATCTCCTCCAGGATGAGCTCCTCCTTGCGGCAGGCTTCGCTCAGCTGGCTGCGGTGGTTGCGCAGGCACTCGTGCACGCGACCCTCGCCTGCGCATGGGGCAGCATTTGAGACTAACATGCTGCTGAGGCTAACAGTGGTGCAATGCGACATGCATGCAGTCACTAGTTCATTGGAACTGACCAGTCGCAGGGTGCTAGTGTGATGAGCGTTCAGATGTGCATGAGAAGAGCACCAGAGGAAAGAGTTATGGACAAAGCTTTTGAAGGATGAAGAAGTGAGGCAATGACAAGCATGTCAAGCAATCACAAGGTGAGTGGCGGGGGGTAAGATCAGACAGGTCAGGCCAGGCAGCTGCAACATGCGTCACAACTCTTCACGAACAAAGCTTCACGTGCTTCACGGGCTTTACGACAGTCGTGCTATAATCCAACACTTCCTGTGTCAAGCAGCACACGTCGGAGAGAACATGAGTTGAAGTGGCAAGGATAGATGGTATGGACAGCTAGTGTGCGCCACAAGCCAGCCGCTACACAAGCCCAGCTACACAAACACACACGCGCCTGGCTCAACGTTCTGGCAGAATTGCTCCACATCTGTACGGCATGCCGCTGCCAGGATCACGTCATTCCTGCACAACAGACAAACACGTGCCACACAGCAGTGCACTCAGTCGTGACTCGTACATCAAGCTCTTGTGGCACCTGCTGTTGATTTCGCGCAGATTCAACAATGGTTGCTCATAAGGCACGTGCCCTGGAGCTGCCCACAGTTGCTGACGTGGTGCGGCCACTGTCACCCGTGGACCCACTCGCAAACCTTTCATCCGTATGTGCAGCAGGGGATGTGCAGCAAGATGCCTCCTTGTCCTCTCACACCTGTAGTCCGTAACCTCCATCTTTTCAAAGTAGAAAACCTCCTCTCACACCTGTAGTCCGTAACCTCCATCTTTTCAAAGTAGAAAACCTCCTGCCTGCACGCCTCGCTGGTGATCTGCGCCCGGTTGTCCGTGAGGCACCGCAGCACGGCGCCGCCGCACACCTGACCCTCCTCCGTCTTGCAAACCTGCACGCAGAATCCAAGTCACCAGAAGCGTCAGTTCGCACCACAGGAATGCAGCCCCGGCCGCCAGGGATTCCCGGCCGCCAGGGATTCCCGGCCGCCAGGGATTCCCGGCCGCAAGGGATTCCCGGCCGCCAGGGATTCCCGGCCGCAAGGGCCATTACAGCAATGACAGCACCCTGCTGCTTGCTGTCGCCATCAGTCACTTGTTGTTGTACACTCTGGGTGGTTTGCTTTGAACTCAGTAACGGTTTTGATCAAGATAACGACAGCGCCTGGCTTCCTCCATTAGTCACTGTTTCTTTACTGCAAAGGCAGAAGTTGTATGCCTATTCTTACAGCTACCACTCACATCTTTGCACAGCTTGTCCACCTCAGGCTTGCAGTTCTTGAGCAGCCTGTAGTTGAAGCGGTAGTCCTGGGCAGACTCCATCTCATAGGTGCGGATCTGCAGCAAAACAAGCAGACAAACGGTGGCGAAGAATGCACTTGCATATCAACGCCACCAGCATCAAAGACAAGCAGCTCTAGGGCATGTGTCATCTTCTGTTATTGCTGACAACAGCACCAGCTGCCTACCACTCGGCCCTGAGACACACTCAGCTTATGGCCATGTCTGGCATAACACTACTGCCGCTGCGGGTAGGTAAAGCACAGAGCAAGCTCTTGTCCACTGTGGTGCAGTCTGACCGGAACTCACACAATTGCTTGCCCTCCTTGTCCTCCCCTGCCCACCTCTTCCTTGCACTCCTTGCTGAAGTCCTTTTGGTACTTGTTGTCCTGCAGGCAGCGGATCATCCTGGCCTCCCCGTGCGGCACGTCCTTGCAGTAGTTCTTCATCTCACTGGCGCACGCCTTCTTCATGGGGTACTGGAAGTCGATGTTCTGACTGAAACGAACCTGAACAGCCAGGTTAGAGGACATATGCGATTCCGCACACTATGCTTTGGATGTGCGACGTGTTGTAGCACTTCAAGGACATGTTGCAGGCAGTCTTTCTGGCCTGATTTCCTCACGCCTTTCCCAAAGGTAAGCGATGACACTACACTGCCACGTGTCCAGAAACTGCAGCTACATGGCTGACTGGCAAGGGCTTGAGTGGCAGCAGTGCTGCTAGGCTGTCATGTGCGCCAGAGCATAAACGCATGAATGATGCCTATTGCCTGCCTGGCATGTTCCTGTAGATCAGGCGTTCACTCCCTTCACCCCACCGTGCCTACCTCCTCGTCAAACAGCACCACCTTGCACTGGGCGGACAGCTTGTTGCGCATATGCATCAGGCAACGAATGACCTTGGCAGAGCCCTGGAGCACGCACACACACATGCACACATCACACGTCGCACACAGCAGTGAGTGGCAAGCAGGCTCGTGATATTGCAACAGCACCAAGCCAGCCTCAAGTTACGTTGATACTGTCTGCAAAACTGTGCATAAGGACATGTACACAGCGTGATGTACAGACCACATCAGCTCCACTGGCCACAGCACTTGCCTTACAGGATAGACAGGCAGCACTAGTAACGAACAGTGTTGACAGGGCGAGCAGCAGTGCTTCCGCGTGATTCAGGCTGCAGCCTCCCTGCACACATCTTTGCCCTTGCCTCTCACCGGCGGCACGTTAGCACAGTAGCTCTGCCTGTCCTGGTAGCACGCGTCCGCCAGGGGCACGTCAAACCGAATGTCCTCGGCAGCAAGCTCCTGATACTTGAAAACCTGAACAAGAGTACACATCCACATGTGGGTTGCTGCACGATCGCCAGGCTGCAGATAGCAATGCAAATTCAACCTTGGACATGCCTCTTCTCTTTGCAGGTTCTGCATCCCACTTGTGATTTATCGGCCCTTCCATCAGCAGCGTCCGCATGCATCCCTGTTAGGCGCTGACCTGTTGCTTGCATGCGGGATCAGTGATCTCCATGACGTAGTCTTGCAGGCAGCGGATGACCTTGCTGTCATCGTTCTCCATGTCGTCCAGATCCTGTGCACACAAACAGCGGGTGGCGCCGCCACAGGCCAAACACTCGAGATGAGCATGCACTGCACTGGAAAGGTGCGTGTGGATTTGTGTTGAACGAGCTGAACGCGATCAGAATATGCAAGCAGCACTGTTGGATCATACAGATCTGACGCCAAAACATCGCATGGTACCGCGACCAGACCCCACAGTTCAGCCAAGTAAGGCACCTGGATCTACCCTGCCAAATCACGCGGTACAGTCTGGTACGTCCATGTTATAGACATGCTGACTGCTCAGCCGCAGCAGCACAGGTCACTCACCCCAAAGTACGCACACATGGAGTAGATGTCATCCTTGCATGAAGCCCTCAGGCGCGAGTCCACGCGGAAGTCGCGCACGCGCCGCGCGATCATGCCGTCAATCTCAGCCTGCACATATTGCACCAAAAACAACCGACATGCTGACATGGCCCTAGGACAGGCAAACATGCACAACCCTATGCACTTGCCAGGGTGGAGACCTGACCACCCTCATCTAGTAGCATGTTGTCGTGGCTGAACGACGATGCAATTCATGTACCTGCACACCCAGTCACTGAGTGTGCGACAAATCGAGTACAGAACAATTGCTGCATCCCGTGTCACCCATGCAGTCCTCTCAGTGAACGTGCACCAGAGGTTGGCCTGCTGCTGCAACTGCATGTGTCGTGCCTGTTGCCCGGCGGGTGAGTAACGTGCATGCATTGCTTGGCTGAACCCTGTCTTCTATCTCATCTGTAGCAAGATATTAAGAGCCACATCTAGTGTAGCAAGACATGATGCGAGTGGCGTGTGAGGGCACGGCCTCACCTTGCATGGGGGTGAGAAGGTTGGCTCGAGCCGGTGCTCCTCCAGGCAGTCCTTGACACGTGCTGAGCCTGAACAGGGACACATGTGCATGTGGTAGTGTAAGTATGACAGGTGATAGCAAAACACACTTGACTGGACATACACACACGCATGCACGTACACATACACACACAAGCATGCACACCCAAGCCCAACAGCCGGGTCAGCCAACATGTATCGGTAGTGGCCGTTGCTTTCATGCTCCCCTCCCACTTGGCCTGCAGCCTGATACCGTTGCTTCATATCAAGTGTTGACCCTCTGGCCTGTACTTGCTCCTTATGTGGCGTGCCCAGCTGTTTGGATCTGCTGCTGGGCTGCCTAGCCAGAGCTCACCTGGAGCCACATCCTGGCAGAACTTGCGCTTGTCTGACGCACAGTTGGTGAACAGCCTGATGCTGAGGCGCACATCATCTGCATTCTCCACCTCCTGTCGGAACAATTGGTCCTCACAGGGAAACGACAGCTGCATGCGCTTGTCACGCTGAGACACACAAACAAACAGCCATGGTCAAGATTGCAAACAATGTGCAGACGTGCACATGAACACAGACTCTGGGAGTGTTGATCACAGGTTACAACACCTTCAAGGCCAGAAGATAGGGCATGTAAACAAACAAAAGCCATGGCTGTGGTGGCCGCAAGTCCACTTCGCATGTGTTCGCCCTTTGATACGCATGGTCCCTCCTGGCTGGCCAACAGAAAAAGTCAGCACGCATCTATTCCGTAACAGTTGCATGCTCTACGCGATGGACAGCAGCCTGTGCCCTTCCAGGCATCGAGGCGTGCGAGAGGCTGGTTGTTTCCCACAAAGATGCCAGCCATGGCAGCCCAGGCTGGTCACCAAAAAGAAGAAGTGCCAGCACCCTGTTTGCTATTTGATACACACAGTCCCTCCTGACCGGTGCATGCACTCACCAGGCACGCCTGCACCCTGCCACCGCCCTCCTTGACGTCCTTGCAATAAGTCTCTGCATCCACTTTGCAGGCCTCATACCTGCACATTAGCGTTCATGAGCGTGTGCTGGGTGCGCTCAGTACCATGAGAGTAGAAAGTGCCTTGGCTTTAATTGTCGCGAACGTCTGCCGATGTCATGGAATAGCAGCTGCACGGGAGGAGTCTACCGTTGCCGCCCAAGGTTGCAAAATGGTACGCCAAGGGTACGCAAGCGCTGGCAAATGTGCCTCCTGTTCCTGATGCCCCCTACCCCTAATGCCTTTCACCCCTGCTATCTTTCATTTTTTGTTGTTGCTGCAAGCCAATCAAGTGCTCAAGGAATGAAGACTTGGCAGTGCATACCAGCCTCCTGGTTTCAAGGAAAGATGATGACAAACAGATCAGCTATCCACCTCCCAGAGTCAGCCCCAGCCTCACAGTTGCGCATCGGCCCGGTAGTCCTCGGCTCCGTCTTTCTGCACCTGGAACACGAGCTTTTTGCAGCCCGGGCCTAGACGGTCCTTGATGTCCCTGCAAAGGGCCAACCAGGCAACAGGGCCAACCAGAGGCACCTTAGAAGGCCCCAGGCCAGAATGAGGAATGGCACAGCTCATGAGATCAGGCCAGAATGGGAGGAGCAATGTAAGATGGACTAGAGTGGCAACGCGTGGCGGAGCGACATCAGACGCATTGGTGGATGAGAAGGAGCGCCATGTAAGCATGCACTTTACCATGCAGCATGCTCCATTCCTTTGTGCATGGTTGCTGCATGATGCTCACCTCAGGCAGCCAATGACCTGGCCAGCCTTGTAGCCAAAGAACCACGTGACGTTGCAGTACTTTTCAGCGTCCACCTTGCACGCCTTGGCTGCAGGGAGAAGGGTGTGTGGCAGATGAGACGTGAAGCCACGTGCAACACTGCCATGTGGCTCCAGCGGCCACAGCTCCTGTATGCCCTACATGCCTCCAACTCTGCCTGTGTTCAATTCCCAGCTCCTGACATCGTTGCCGCCAAGGTCCCAGTCATCAGCGTCGATCCAGCCCACGATCACGCTGTTAATTCTGACTGGCAGACCCTAGGAGATGTTGCTGTGATAACTGCATCCACGTCTGCAGCTGCCGTGGCCAAGGTTTACCTAGTGGGACGTTGTAGTTGATGTTTGTGTTGCGCAGGATCTTGAACTGGTAGACCTCCTCACGGCAGTGCTCAGATATGGTGTTTGCGCCTGCAACATGGAAAAAGCCCATGTGCCTTGTGCAAATTGTCTGCCAGGATTTCTGGGCAGGGTGCTGAGAGCTGTGCCTACAAGCGATAACTCCAAACCACGTGTTCAGCTGCATTTGTCTGACCACGTCTGGTTGAACTTACCATCCTCTGAGTCTGCCGACTCTGACTCTGAGATCTCATCGCTGATGCAGTTGGCTAACCGACCCTCGCCAGCCACCAACTCGCTGCAATACTTCTTGATCTCTGGTGTACAGTTGCCTGCAATTGAATGGGCAAACACGATGCCCCGTGCCTGTCCATAGCACGCACGTGGGCAAGTGCAAGCAGGGCAGACGACACCAGGCACACACCCGGCATGCACTCATACATGTCTGAGTCGTCTGAGGGCATGTGTAGTCACTGCATAAGCCGTTGAAAGCAGCTCAATACCTGCAGGGTCGATGTCGTCATTGCCATTTATCAAGTTGGCTTCAGGGGCCAGGTTGACTTCCCTGTTCTTCACAGAGCCAGCTGTACCGTTGAGGGCTGCACTAGCTTGTTGCAGCACAACGCTGGACAGCATGCATGCTACAAGAAGACATGCTGTCAAACGGCCACACCTCAGGAATCGCAACATGCCTGCATGCAAGGTACCGACGTTGATTGAGGCCAAGGTTGAGGCGTCAACGAGATGCAATCCTGATTAATTGTAACCGCTGTTTCTTACCCGGTCTATGCAGCCGTAGCCTCTGTGCTGTCTGTGATTTGGCCCACAGGTCAATTGCAACCTTGGGCTGGAAGGATCGGAAGAATGAGCAGGCACCACAAACTGCTGAAGGCTTTCAGTGCGACAGCAATTGGCGAGTGTTTAGCGGCTCTGGGAGAGCGGGTCGTCCGTTTGCGACCGGCAAAGGCTCGCCAAGTGTTCAGGCTCTTCTCACTGCTTGTACTTGCCACAGCTTCACCGTACAAGTGCGTGCGCTCCCAGGGTGTGCTTGTAAGCGACACCCTGCCGTTGGGAAGCACCGGAAAACCCCCCGGCAGTTTGAAATCTGCCCACCCGCTGTCATGGCGGGATGTGGGACCCATGACCGGGCAGTGTGGCGTGTGTCTGTCTGCTTTTGGACTCTACTGTACATTACAAGGAAGGAGTGCACACCAGGAAGCACTGTCAATAATCATCAAGGTTCCAACACCCGACTTCACTTCAGCCGTGTGCTGTTTTGCCTCAGGAAGTGTTGACCTGTTGTACGTTCTGCTGGCGAGGGGCGACTGTACAAATGCCTCAGTGCCTACCGTAGAAAGCTGACTGATGCCACATGTCTCGAGCAGTTGGACAGATTCAGCGGTGCCCCCATCACAGCCACCACAGCCATTGCCATTACCACCAAGCCTACCATCGTAACATCGGCACAGTTGTTGACGCTGTGGCAACTGGATACAAGAAACCTGCCCACTGGCGGCTAGAGAGATCTGTCTTCTCCTGTGTACAAACTTGTTAACCAAACCTACCTTGTAAAGCTCAAGGGTAACAAATGTTCTCTTGTGGCTGCTAAAGACTGTGTTCTGTTATCTTCAGACTTGTGAAGTCTAACTACCGAAATGAGGCACATAAAAAGACTGGTACAGGCCAGCTACTCGCTGGGCTGATGAAGGTTGGTCTAGGTTGGTCAGTCTGTTCGTTGTCAACCATCGAGATCAGATTCGGCAACAGGGTATTCATTTGCCATCCGGCAGGCAAGTGATAATATCTAGAGAGGCTGGGGTAACCCCTCCATTTCCATGTTTATATGGATTAATTCATGGAGAATACTCATGCAAATTAAAAGAACCAGGCAACCTGTTGCTACTGAATACTGGAATACTGAATAGGAAACTGACTACAAAGCGGGAGTCAGCACTTCCAACGCAAACATTGATTATTTGTGCAAATTGCGGCTGCCAGGAACCCGATGCCTCACCGCGTCACTACCCAGCGTACCCTGCAGCAGAGTTGCTGAAATTCTGTGGGTTCAGAAGGTGTCCGGTTGTTCCTCATTGATACCTGACCCATGCCTCCATGTCCCTCTTGTCACCAAGCAAAAGAACTGTATAGAGGACTGCGCAGCGCATGGTATGCCTTGGTCTGCCCTCCATGCACCATACTGCTGAGATCACGATATGAAAGCTGCCGTCCGTGAGTCCTCAGACCCTTCACTCAAAATGTTTCATGGCATCGGGCTGGATAAGCGACCCCAGTCCCTGACAGCAACAACACCGCACACAGCCAGCGTTATCCTGGATCCGCACGTGAGAGCGTTTCCTTTGCGCTTTTTGGAAGATCCTTCGCCGCAAGTTTTGCCCAGTGCAGTGCGCCAAGCATGTACATGGGAGGAATGGCGGTCATGTCGGGTTTGCGAAGCCTTCGCATTGGCACACGGCCGGAGGTGCGGCAACATGGGCTGCACCTTCCTCCAGTCATCTCCAGCTGGACACCAAGTTATATTCCTTCTCTTCTTCGCAGGCCTTCACATCATGCAAAAGCCCTACAGCATGCCGGAGAGCAATCTGCAGGTAATGGTGCTAAATGCTTGGTGTAGGAGTTGGGGCATGGTCGCAGCTGCAATCCAACCATGCAACTTTTCCAATTGCTGCTGCAGACAGGCGCCCTTTAGGAGCGTCAGCACCCAGGCTGCGGCCACGTCCGCACCTGTCCTACCCTACCGTGTTGGTCATGGCTTTGACCTACACCGCCTGGCTGAGGGATACAAACTCGTCATTGGTGGGGTGGAGATCCCTCACATCAAGGGCTGTGAAGCGCATTCGGACGGTGAGCAACTCAAAGAGCGCAGCTGGACGTCCCAATCACATGTCAGCGAGGCAGCAGCAACATGCCACATACGTGTCTCTCCTCACGCACCTTAACGCACAAGCATCAGGTCCTCTGTGTACCAGCTCATTTCAAGGCTGCCACGTGTGGCCCGATATTCTGACGTGTGAGCGGCTGCAGGTGATGTCTTGCTGCACACCATCACCGATGCCATCCTTGGGGCACTATGCTTGCCAGATATTGGTGAGTGCGATGCCAGCACACATGCATGACGCGACACAAGCAGGCCTGGCCACTGCACACATGCAAGCGTCATGGGCCGTGGGCTGCATTATCCGTCCGGCATTGTTGGGTGTTTCCTGAGAGACCAGGTTCAGGCCTCCGCATCCTACAGATAAGGATTTCACGTCGTTGGCAGACCATGCCTAGCGGCCCTGGTGGTTGTGTATGCAGGGCAGCTGTTCCCTGGTGGTTGTGTATGCAGGGCAGCTGTTCCCAGACACTGACCCCAAGTGGCGGGGCGCGCGCTCGGATATCTTTCTCAACGAGGCGGTGAGCGGCAGGGGAGGGTTACAGGGAGGCAAGGCTGCTGTAATGATGGTGCTCTGAATGTTGTTGGATGAGGTTGCGAGAAGAGCCTGATGCGAGCGGACAGTAGCAAGTAAGGCGGGCTGGTGGCCTGACATGGCTCTTTCCCTTTGCGTCACTGAGCCGGCATCCCCAGCATGTTGTAGTTGAATGCGACTTGTGTTGATGGTCTGGCGCTTGGACCAGGAGTAGTAGCATGATCGCATGCTGTAATAGGCTTTTGACGCAGTAGGCGTTGATGCCTCAAACGCATCATCACTTCAACATCTCACAAAGTTTCTCGTGCATTTGTGCCCAGGTTCGATTGATGGAGGAGCGTGGGTATGCGCTGGGCAACATCGACTGCACCATCATTGCGCAGAAGCCCAAGCTATCACCTCACAAGGTGTGATGCATGGGGCTGACAGAGGCAACTGACTGGGAGGATTGTAGTTGCCCAGCTTTCATTTTCACCGTTCACAACCTTGAAATAATCACATAGGTTTTGCAGGCTGCCAGCAATGTGCTGCGTACATGAACCTTTGCTTCCCTGCACGCTCAAGCGTCAATCAGTCACAATCTTTTTGCTTCTGATTTGTATGCAAAGCTCAGCTGATTTGCTGCTCTGCATCTCTTGACAGGAAAACATCCGTGCCAACCTGTGCCGGATGCTTAAGGCCGACCCTTCGGTTGTCAACGTCAAGGCCAAGACCCACGAGAAGGTTGACAGTATAGGCGAGGAGCGCTCCATTGGTTGCCATGCTGTGGTGATGCTAATTAGGCAGTGACTATAACACACGCAGTGGTGTAGTTTGTTGCAACATACAACTTGATTTTTGAGTAAGACATGAGCAAGTTGTCAATTGGGGAATGCCGAACAAAGGCAAGTACAGTGACTGTCCCTTTATCCGACCAAATGCCATTACGCTATCCACGCGTCGATCGACCTTTGCGGCTCTTTGGCAAAACGGACTGCTCCATGATGCAAGTCTTTATCCCAAGTCTGCAGTTCAAGTGTGCCAGTCCAGTTATGTTGGTATTTTTTCAATGTATGTGTTGGATGATGAGGTTCACACCTTGGCATATGGACACTTCAGGCAGGGACCGGGGGCAGTGGCGACGCCAATAATAATAATGGCCTGGTCATTGTAAGGTGCAATCACTGATTCCAGCGACAGTCAAAAGTCTCAGTAGAGTGTGCCATTGATTGTGGCATCATGACTGAGCTAAGGTCTAGGCCCTTATAGAAAACGCAACAGTTTTAGAGATTGGTCCACTTCAGCAAGACATGCTGCTCCTGCCTGTTCTTGAATGTGGCTTGTCAATCAGCAACCGCAGCGATTACATGTGCCTGACTGTGAAGTTCATGTTAGGCTGATGGCCTGCACTCCTCTGCCGCAAGTCCCAGTCAAATGCAATAAAAAAAAGTGCATGAGTATCTCGAGAACATTGCAAGCGTCAGACTTTACGGTCCACTCCTTCATCCAACCCCTTGGGCCCGAGCATTGCGCCACCACCTGCAGCCAATGCAGTGGGCAACAACTGAATTCAACGCCTCAAATCACTGGTGCCGTTGTGTAAGAGAGGAACAGAGTCGAGAAGCAAGCAGACTCCACGTGTGTGTGCATTGCACAGGAGCAAAATCCGCACAGCCAAACCTTAAGGCGTCCAAGTTTTCCTTGTCCCTGTACTTTCCAGCAGATCTGTGAACCAGCCACCCCGCTGGTGTTTTGCTTTTTAGCGCTTCATGATGCATCACCAGTCTATGTACAGAGCACTCAATCCAAGATAAGCCATGAAAACAACCCTCCCCATGCCACAAACACCCATCATCAAGTGGCTTGATATGGTACATCACACGCGATCAAAGCCACACCCAGCTTACCGATAACTTTGCTGTACTTTGCCCGCCGTCGCTGCTCAAACGTTTCAAAGGCTGGGTTTGCTTGCAACTCGTCCGCTGTGATGGGGTTGTTGTGCAGCGATAGCGTGTGCAGCGCCACACAGTGCAGGAGCACGTCAGGAGGTACAGTGGGTATCTGGTTTGAGTCCAAGTTCAGAGTGGTAAGCCTGTGAAGGGAAGGCACGTAGAGCAACATCTCAAAACCAAGAAATGAGTGAGCCGATGCCCGCACTGCTTCTGCCGTGCTGTGCCACAACTTGACGATCACTCCGTTGTCTCTGGTCTTAACATCATCCATGCAACATTCAAGTGAGTGAGGCATGTCTACGAGGCACTGAGCTGTGCAGGCCGGCGTGCCACACACAACTTCAGCATCCTGCCGTGCCTGCTGGCTTGTTTGTTGACTCACTTGACTAGCGAGCTGAAGCCTTGGGGGATGGCCTGCATAGGGCAACGGTCACAGGCACACCCTTAGCTGCAAGCAACATCTTGACTGCACGCATCATGTGCAGTACACAGTCACTGCTTTGTTCATGTGCAGTACACAGTCACTGCTTCGTTCATGTGCAGTACACAGTCACTGCTTCGTTCATGTGCAGTACACAGTCACTGCTTTGTTCATGTGCAGTACACAGTCACTGCTTCGTTCATGTGCAGTACAAGTGCATTGAACCTGACAGTAGTGTATATCAGAACATGACAGCCAGGCACAGCAGATGTGTACGTCATCAGCAGAGCATTCCCATGCAGCTGTGCTAGCACAACAGACATTAGTTCTGCCAGTGGCTATGTTCAATCCTGCATGACTGAGTCACCCGGCCCTGCCATCACACGCTCAAGAACCGCTCAGAGCACTCGCGCAACTCAAAAACGTATGCCATTATACTTCGCTCAGTTGGCACTCACCGTCAACTTGTTGATGGATGCATCAATTTCTTCCAGTTCTTCAGGCAGGCTGTTTGGCAATGCTGTCAGCCGGTTGCCCTTACAGGCCAGGCGCCGGAGCTTGACACAGTTGTGCAGACTGCTTGGCAAGCTTGTGAGGGCGTTGTTGTTCACCGAGAGCTGCTCAAGCTTAGGCAAACCGCCTAACTCCTCAGGGAGCAGCTGAAGTCGGTTGTGATCAAGCCCTATGTACTTCAGATTGACCAGTGACGCAATCACCTCTGCAGGCAGGCAAGTGGCAGCCAATGCATGAGCCATGTGTCAGCTTGACATGTTGGATGTGGGCTGTGCATGTAAGCTGCATGCAAGCGAAGACGTTGCTGCAGACGTTTAGGCAGCATAGGGTTCATGGCATGTTTGCGAGACTGGACGCCCGTCTGTTCTGCTGTTGCCTAGGTGAAATCAATGTGAACTACCACCTTCTGACAGCCTGCAACTGGCCTATGTGTCAGCTTGGCAAGTTGGATGCATGCGCTGATGCACACGATTGCTGCATGCTGGTTGAATTGCTGCTGTACATGGCATGTGAAAGTTCAGGCAGCTAAGTGTTTTGGCCTGTTTCACTGTTTACCTGGGGCCAGTGCTGTGAGTTGATTATTTCCAAGCACCAGCCTGCGGGCAAGCCACCATGTAAGGCAAGACTGGCATTGCTGGATACATGCGTGGCAGAGCCCTGGGCTGCTGTTGATGACATCACAGGTCGGCTTCAGATACAGAACAGGGACTAGCTGCGTCCTAGAGAAACAGCTTTCAGCTGCTGAAGGCATGGGCTACACAGCTCAGCTGCTGGCAGCATGGAACCTGCATTGATTTGGCCTTCCAACCAACACACTGCAAGCGATTTGAAGCACTGGTGAAGCAAATCCACATGCGCGTGCAACTGCCACGCAGGTTCCTACCTTTGCAGATTCACGAGCTGTCCCAAGGCGCTGCTCAACTCTGCTATTCTATTGTTTGTCGCGTCCAGCACTCGTGCGGCATCGCCAATTGTGCCGATGGATGGAGGGAGCGCCTTGAGGTTGCTATCTCGCAACCCGACAATTCCTGTTGCTTTCCAATTGGCCTCCCTGTGCTGCTGCTTGTCCCTATTGCTCAGAGGAACTTGCTGTACTTTAGGAGCAGCGAAAGGCGATGCATAGGTCTGACCCTGCTGCGGTTCCCCTTGCTTCGCGTATTTCCGAGAATTGTCATCGCTCTCTGTGCTGCAGCAGTTTCCCATTCTGCACTCATGTAGTGATCTATCGATCAAAAGTCTTTGTGATCATCGTGGATTTTGAGGCTTCCCAGGTCCAAGGTCACCCTAAGGTCACTCTACGAGTGTTACAGTGGTTAACCTTCAGAGTGTATTTACAGTATATGTATATGTGTGTATAATGATAGCGAATTTACAATGAGAGAGTGCACACCAGGAAGCATGTCCACGCAAATGACTCAAACAAATGTAAAGGGGACTACCCGCATGTAAAGAATGCACTACGGGGCCCGCAGCAGGCCCCCGCATTCCTAGCACCGGGTGATTGGCTGGCCGAAGGCAGACTGAACCGGCCAGCTTCTCTTCATTTTTCAATCCCTCACTGCATGGATGCCCATGCGCGTGCATTCTTTGCTGACCGAAGGCAGCGAACTTGCCGTGACAAGGTACATAAATTTTCAAGTTGTGTGATACATAAGGCTTGCCTGGGAAACCGGAGAAGAAGCCCACAGGTCCGGAGCAGACAGCCAGGTCACAGCCGCCTCAACCTCCCGTCGCGTCTCTCGCCCTTGGTGTCATCAACCTCTTGGGCACCCCAACTACCTTTGTGCTTGCCCACTGCCCACCCCAGGTTTTCTTCTGCCATGGTCATGAGACTCCTTATTGACCCCAGTCTAAGAAAAGCTGGGCTTTACTCTTTCCAGCTCTTGTTCATTTTCTATCACTTCTTTGTGACCGGTCATTAGTCCTTAGCTGGATCATGAACAGGTGGCACACCCTGAAAGCCGTCCAGTCATTGGGCTTACAGCCTTGAATACCTCAAAAAATATCAATACCTCTTATCACATGAGGGGAGGGGCTCCGGCCCATCCAACCTGCATGTGGAGGGGATTGCGACACACCTCTACCACACTGCATATGTCAACACTGCACTACTACGGATTACACCACGCTTCACAGAACGGTTGGGTGCTGAATAACTCGCTGTACAATTGCTCATGCACATCCATCAACCGTGTCATGAGACTCACGCCAGCTGAGCCCGTCGGCTATTGCTAGGAAGGAGCAAACCATCTATCAAACCATGAGCCATGACAGCTGTGCTGTGGTGATTTAACTACGCTAGTACTGTGTTTTGCAACCCTTGGGTACATCACACGTATGTGAAGTAGCACTTGCTACAGATTGTTCAAACCACCTCCTGCTTCAGTTGCTGCGACGCCTTCATCTTATCCATACAGCATATACCTCATGACATCATCTCTTTCTGTTTGAAGCAGCGAGCTGTACGCCCCCTGCTTCCCTTGAGGCCATCTCTACAGGCTGCTGGTGTGGCTGTTTTGTAGGCTAGCCTGCACAAACGACGACTGCAAGCAGGCCAGCTGTTTCTTGATCGCATTGAACAGCTCATCAGAAGGCAGTGAGGGGGCCGATGGGGCGGGAGGAGACGAGCCCATGAGGGCCACACCTGAGGACGACAGGGATACATGGGACGCATGGGGCACGTGCCTGAGTGACGCACCAGCAACAGAGGCAGCGCCCAAAGACCCCGTCATTGAGGGCAGGCGGTTAGGCGGCCAACCGCCATTCCCAGGGGTCAAAATGCTGTGCACATCAACTGCTGCCTTGGTGATGGCGCTGCCTGCGGGCGCGCTTGCAGGGGCTGGGCCGGCCCTGGTACCTGGAAGCCTGCTTGGTACAGCTGACGCCTGGCTGAGCGGAGGCAGCTTGACTGGTGCCGCATCGGGCGAAGGGGGTTTTGTGGAAGCGTGTGACGACAGTTTTGTGTGCAACGGTCCAGATCTTACACCTGTGGTCCTTACCAGTCGCTCTACTGCTGCTGCCAAGGGCTGGTGCACGGGAAGCAGCTTGGCTGGCCCTGTGCCAGCTGCAGGTCTAACCGGCCCTTGGTCAGCAACTGTGGGAAAGGTATCCTGTTCCACAGGTGGCTGCTGCGGCCGCGTGGGCTGCTGCTGGGTGTGTGCATCTGCGTGTGGAATGCTATGCGCACGCGTCCATGCACCGCCCTGGCTGTGTGTGCCAGCTCCCACCGCATGCACGTACATATCCGTATTCCGTGCGTTAGCTGATGCTTGCTGGTGTGCCCCAGCTGCAGCGGCCTGGCGTGCTGCTGCCGCTTGCTGCAACGGTGGGATAGGTGCAGCAAAGCGGCCTCTTTCTTGCGCAGGTTGTGCATCTGCCCGTTGAGGCAGAGGATTGACATCTGCCCCACGGGCAGGAGCTTGTGACTGCACGCTTGGCTGCGCCCCCAGCGGCCTGAGTCGCGCCCCGAGCCCTGTTGGTGCCGCCCCCACCTGCGCCCATGGCTGCTGCAAGTGTGCTCCTGAAGCCCGGCCCAGTGCATTCCACACCCCTGTGTCCGACTGGTAGCTGTGTGCGTGTGCCAGCTGGGCTCTTTGACCACTGTCCACCTCATCTTTATCTTCCTCCTCGCTCTCAGCTTCCCCATGGAACCCTCCCAGACCTCCGCTGCCCCTGCTGTGCTCTGCAACCGTCTCCCACTCGCTATCCCGGCCACTGCTTCCTCCATCCTCCTCAGACCCTTCCTCATCCTCCTGATCACCACCCCTTGCCATCCTGGGCCAGAAAGTCGGGGGCAAATCTGATCGTAGCTGCCCATGCAAATACGCGTGCATGGCCGCCACTTGCGGCACTGTTGCCTCTGGCATGCTGCGGACGGCAGCCCCACCAACCACCTGTTCACGCTCCCTTGAATATTCTGCACCTGCTGAAGCTGGTTGCTGGGCATTGAAGCCTTCTGCGCCTGCTGAAGATGTCTGTGTGGCAGGCACTGCCCCGCCCTCTCTCCGCAGCCCCTGCAGGAGTGTGCGCTGCTGTGCTGGCATGAGCACACTGCCTCCCACCCCGCCCGCCCCTGGCCACAGGCCAGCATGAGGCTGGCCCACTGATGTGCCATTGGACGCATCGCCATGCAGCCTGCCTGCGGCTGCTGCCAGATTTCCAGACATCAATTTGAGTTTTGCCATCGTGGTTGCCGGTGAGATAGCTTCCACCTCCCTGCAACCGAACGCAGCAAACAGGCACATTGACAGGAGTTGGGCAGCTGCAGACCGTCACAGTGCTGGATTGACAATGCACTACCATGATCTGAATTTCACGACCACCTGGCCGTGCACCACAACCCAGGGAAACTTGCACTGCCGCCGCTCACGGCCATACCGATCAGCTCACGAGCTGAGCATCCGATTCAACAAACAGTCATGCCCCACCTTGAGGTTCCACTCCAGGTGCTTGGTGTGTAATCTGCATGTGGGGAGCTCCCATCGGGCAACTCATCTGCACCAAACAGGCGTGTCACAGTCTGCTCCCGTGGCATGCCCTGCTCTGCTCTCCAGTCCAAGTGGTGACCTGGTGAGGCAGTCTGTGAGGAAGCCGTGGTGGAGGCAGAAGGGGGCCAGTTAGGCGGAGGAGACTCCCCATGCTGCCACGTGGCATCCTTATTGACTCGACGTGTGGCACGTGGGCTGGAAAAGGGCCCGTTGGCTTCCTCGCCTGTAGGCGGATGTGGGAAAAAGGCGTGACGTTGATGTGCGGGAGGGTGGAGGTCTGGCGCGCTGTGGGATGCCATATCTGACTGCGGCCTGGTGAGGAGTTGAGTTGGTTGATGTTGTGCGGGCTGTTGCCGGGTGGTGCCTGTGCCGTTCCATGTGTGGCGGGCCAGGGGATGGCTGGATGGCGACTGCTCCTCGGGTACGGAGGGGCTGCGGGACCACTGTGACGGGGAGGCGCTGGCGGCACGCGGGGCGGAGGGCGGGCGGGACGGGTCCGGCCCGGTGCCATGGATCACGAGGAGACCTGCACAGCAGGACACTGGCCATGTGATTGAAAGAGGCGCACACTGGCAATGCTAAGTCCCAGGCATTTAGTTACAGCTGTCAGGGAAACATTTTTGGTATTGCAGTTTGATATCAAAAAGCAGCGCTAACCCCAAGGAAATGCTGGTCTGGTACTGTTTAAGGTAAGTAGCAGGTGCCTGAGCTGACCTGCAGAAAGCTGGAAGCAGCAGTCAGATAGTATGGCACCTGGCCCGGACGTCGCCTATGTCTTTTATGTTGTGTTTTACCTGAGTGGGGTGGTATGTTGGCAGGGTGTGCATCAGGGCTGCTAGCAGCGCTCCCCGGGCTGAGCGCATCCAGCGCTATGCCCATCACATGTGCCACAGTCACAGGCTGTTTGACGCCTTGCTCAGCACGTGACTTCCTCAGGCTCAACTGAGCATCCAAGCTGTCTGCGCAGCTGGGTAGTGCATGAGGAGCTGTAGTTGGCTGAGGCTTGGACTCCTCTGGCCCTGGCATGATGGTGGCTTGGGTGACAGGCACGCTCAGCTGCTCAGCAGCTCCACCCCCACTTCTGAGGCTGGCCACCTCCTGCTCCAGACTCGCCACGTGCTGATCTTGCATATGCAGCCGCTGGGCAGTGGTGGCCAGCTCATCAACTACTTGCCCATAGGAACGGCTGCATATGAAGGCAATAGGCAACATGTAACCACGTGTCTGCGGCAGTGTAAACATCGCCCTGCTCAAGAGGTCTTGTCAGCCATACGATCCTCCAGAAGGCCAGTCAAGACATCTAATTCTCTCTCTTTCTTGCTAGACATGTGTGGTAGGGCGTGCTTAGCATGGATGATCATGTGGCGCGTACTCAGGGGCATGGCATCTGACAATCAGGCAACGCTGTGCTTAACCTACCATGCCATCAAATTGCCAGAGCTCGCAATGCAAGAGGTGCTGGTATCGCACTGTTCTAGTTTTCAGTTGTCAGTCATACTCTTGTGCCACACATACCTCCCATTACATGGCTCTGCTCAGCCTCTAAGCCCTCACCTCAGTTGAAGCTGTGCCTGTTGAAGCTGGGCCTGGAGGCTGCAGCGGAGACTGCGCTCTTTCATAAGCTCTGTTTCAACAGCTTCACGTGCTAGGGCAGAGCTATCAGTCTCAGCTGCCTGCAAGCAGTTGTATGGGCTATCTGTGGCACATACTGTCAGAAAGTTGCAGCTTCAGGCGTAACATTGTCCTCTGGCATTTGATGCTTAGGCAAGGGTCAACGTGCATGACTACGCCCGACCAACACTTTGTTGCCGTTGTAGAAGGTCCGGGGGTGTCTGCATGCACTGCTGCACTGCATGCTGTGCCCTCGCCCAGGTTCAGTGTGACAGCTTTGAATCACTCCCGGGTCAACTGCAAGGTGTATGTCTGCTACTGAGTGGCTTATGCATTCAGACGATCCTGACGCCCATGAGAACAGGGTTTGGGAGTGGCTGAGGAAAGAACCCTTACCTTGTCCATGCCATTATCGCGCAGAGCCAACTGCCGGAGCGCGCTTGACAAGCTGTGCAAAGTTGCCACTGCAGCCCAAGCGTCTGCGAAAGCCGCACTGCTGTCTGGGGAGTGGCAAGAGCCTCTTTCCTCAGGTGGCGCCATGATGGTTTGCTCCTACTAAACAAACGTATTTTGTATCACGCATACTTTTGTCCTCGCAGGCGGGAGCGAGTCAGGATGGACAAGGTTTGAGCACTTTTTGCGACTGTTTCCGTCTTGCGGCCACAGCATCTTGCGCGCAGCGCAGCTGAAAACAAAAGCAGGAGTTATCAAACTGCATTACTCATGCCAGGAGAAGTTTGCGAACGTTCGGGACAGATCCAAGTTCAAATATTTGTGCGTGCCGCCTGCAAAAAAAAGAAGTTTGCCAGTTCTGGGACAGTTTGTGTGAATTGGTCTGTATTACCGCCAGCAACCATTGTGTGTCAGTA